>JAAGNO010008360.1:7323-19652 GCA_033439905.1 Ceryle rudis | reverse complement strand
AATATATACACAGATTATACCATTTGCTGAGGCTAATAATACCTAGAATTTTACTATATAATATTTTCTCCATGTTTTTACTTAAACATAAGAAGTCCTCCCCAAAACAATATAGTCAAATGGCATGTTAGTCTGAAGCAATCATGATGAAGGATTTTATTAACGGTATCTAGAAAGGTCACTGTGACACTGCTAAGAAGAAAATATGGATATAGAAACTTGAAGATGGGTTGATTCATTTCACAGAGGTAAATACTCAATGCTGCATAACTGTCTCCTTTTAATTAGCCTGTCAAAAGATTTTGACAAAGACCTCCAGTGGATTACCAAGTAAACCTGAACTGCAGATTACCTGTACTGAATCATTTATTGCCTTTCAGAGCTTTCAATAGCAGTGATATAATCAAGGCAGTTCTATTTTCTTATCAATTTTCTACTTCTCTTCCTTTTGCATTAGTTACTACAAGGTATTTCCAGCACCATTTTTTTTTTGCTTTTGTTTTTGTTTTGCTTGCATGTGTGATATAATAAGACTATGTTTGAACAAACACTTAAGATCTTCCTTGATATCTTTATTTGTGATTCTCTACCTATCAATTTATCAGAGAACATAATGTTCCCAGGCTTTTTCTTTCTCTTTTATTTCACTGATTGTAGCTGTATCTTTCTGTGAATGGATGACATCTTCAGTTTAACGCCACAACATTAACAAAAGTTGTTCTTGAAAGTAAGTAGGAATTTACCAAGGGAGCTAAATAGCATTAATTGCCTTCCTCAGTGTCTTGTTGACTCTGTTTTACTTTATATTACCACTTGTCTAAGCATGATTTCATGCTGCCAAAATGCATTGCAAGAACTGTATTAATGAGATAAAAATACACACTTTCCTTAGAATTTGACAGATATGGGAATACAGACCAGAAAAATAGATTTGGCAACTATTTTTGGACTTAAATTTCAAAAGACTGGGAGGGAAGGGGGGAAAAAAAAGCTGATTGACTTTTCCCATTAAGCATTTCCAAACACAGGTCCTATCGACACTCTGAAGTCATCTAGTGAAAGTAAAAATAATTATCTTACCAACATTTAGTGGTGGGTATAATAATAAAGGTGACAGTCAGGTTTTTCATAATTATAGGCACCCCAAGGAGTTGTCAGAATGGGAGTGCAACCATTTACTAGTGAAGTACTTTACTCATCTTAAATAGCATGGTTGGAGGGCACAGTGTCCATTGCCTCTTTCTACTAACATGCCCACCCACTATTTCTATAAGAACATGAAAGGTTAGCACTAAAAAAATGGCTGATATTATAACAAGGGATGATAGAGTGTGTCAGTAACTGCATTGAATCATAGTCAAAATTGATAGTTTTTAGTATGAAAGCACCTACAATGTACTTCTATTTAGATCATCCAAAGCTGAAATTTACAATTTAGAAATGTTAAATAATGTAAATCAGCCTCATCCCCAGCATAGTAGTAATGCTTTACCATGTCAGACATAAGAAAAAGAGCCTATGCTGTTAAAGCATGTTACTTCAGCCTTGAATGAAATTAATGCTTTGATTTTGATAATTAATTCTTTATAAATGCAGCTTTTATTGAATCAAAAAAATATTAAATATTTGTGTTAGAATCAACAATTTCACCTGAAATTTGTGGGAGACTGGAGATTCACAAAATTAGTTTTTTCTTTTATTAGCTTTGAGCTCATGATACTATTTATGATGGAGGACAGTGCCCCACTCTTGTGTGCCCAGAGAATTTGGACTCATACACACTGGCATGTTATGGGCTGTCCAAGGGAGCAGTGATAAAGGAGACTTATTCTCCCTGTTGAGGTTATTAAAGGCACTGGGCAAATGTCCCAAGAGAAATGATGTGTGTTCAACATACATATCGCACACTTTCACACAGTGAAAGCCTGAATAATATAGAGTGCAACAACAGGCAGAGAGAAAACTATCAACCCGCTTCTCTTTCCCTGTTTGCACCCTTTGCAGGACATTCAGAATTTTTTTTTTGACCTGGATGAGCTGGATTCAGATTTCATCAGAGAGAAGAAGGAACTGAATTGTTTCCTGCAGCCTGAATAGGGGCTGTGAGTGCTAGGTTATTCAATTAAAGAAGGGCATTGTTCTCGCTGCATTTACAGTATCTAAGTTTCACCCTTCATTTCCTTTACTTTCTTTCATTAGAGATATCTTTTAGTACAATATAAATAAGATGCTTTTTTGGAAACATTTTCATGTTGAATGAAATACATGTACACAAAAATATGTGTGTACAGATATGTACACAAATAAAATGTTTGTATTTATTTGTGTGTATATACATTTCTACTGGTCCAGCAGTAACAAAACTTTTTTGTTTGGTTTACTTTTTAAATTAGCAAGGAAAGCAAAGCATCACTTATGAGCACTGCTTTTGTATATCTGTTATGAATATCATCCTAAAGTTTCTAGTTGCCTAAAGAGTTCGGCATTTTTGATAAAATTTTACGATATATAGCAAATTTACACACAATTCTAGCAGTGTCCAAAGTCCCTAAGGAATTGAATAATGAATTGTTAATTTGAAATGTTTACAATAAACAGTTGAATGAAAAACTTGCTTACATAGTTTAAGGTAGATAAGGAAACCTTTCAGAGAAAAAAAATTAATCTGATAAAGCGAGTGTATTTGGGAAAATATGTTTAGTGTGGCACTACAGTCCAAAATAGTTGCTGTAGCAGCACATAAACATATTAATTTGTCAGCAGTTTCTCAGTGGTGAAGTGTTTGACAAAGTTTTAAAAGAGCTATACTGCAGTCTGAGTGGTATGCTGGCAAGATGCCTGTACTTGTTCTACCATTTCAGTATAGTTTTACTTACCTCATAAGGATATGAACATGATTACTTTTTCAGTTCTTGTAATGTCCATTTTGTCCTTCTCAAAAATGTGTATACTTTGTCTTCCAAACATCTAGCTCCTTTATCAGCAGGTTAAAAAAAAAAAAAAAAAGTAAAAAAATTGTCATCACCCAACTCACATTCAGAACAAAGCAATTAATTTGATGGGTTGACAGTTAAAAAAGGTAGCTTCTGACAGACATCCAGTGTGATGCCAGCCAGAATGATGTACTGTGTAACACTAGAATGATGTACTGTATAACACTTTCCTTAAAACGGAAAGTAAATCAGGGATCCCAAAGGTAAGTCCTTTGTATTCCATTGAAGCTTTTAGGTATTAGTGTAACTTTGTTGCTTATTCCTGGCAAGTTATAAAGAATTCTACTGTATTTAAAATATATTCTAGAAGAATTCACAAAGGGCTCTATGCAAATCACACAAAGAAGAGCTAAAGAGCCAGGCAGAGGGCAAAGCAAGCAGCAATGCATTGCTCACTCACAGTACAGTCTGCTGTGCAAACTGCTGTAGCTATCAAGGGCAGCTAGGACAGGGAGCAGGTTAGCAGAACAGTATTCAGCCCATTATACACCCTTCGAAGTCCATTAGCTGTTATAGTGGTTAAAGCATCATAAGTTACTGCTGCTTTTCTACTTTATACAAATACTCATGCATGAAAGGGAAATGAGCACAGAGTGATTAACCTTTTGTGATTTATGTTGAAGTAAAGCAATGAAACCACACAGATTAGAAAAACTCATGACATCTCTATATGTACATCTTGGAAACAGCCCATATCCACTTCATTGGGTCCACTTTTTAGGAGAGAGGACAGAGTAGTGCGACCAGCCACCTCAAAGACCTGTTTTCTATGAGGGACACATGTCTTGAGGGACACAAGTATGGAAGATAAAATTTGTATGTTTTTAAATTAAGGGATAAATATTAGCCAGTGCTAAGTGTAAATGCTTCATATAGACATTGTCTCAGATGAAAAAAAAATAGACAAATCAGCCAAGTGCTTAACATATCTATGCTAAAAGACAACCTGTCCAAAGCTGATGCTGTCTCCTATATTAACAAAGGAACGCTAAATTGGGAGACAGTTGCATTGGCCACAATGAAGTAAATTATAAAATAATTCCATAATGCATAATGGACCTAGTCACTCTGGTGTGACTTTTAGTCTGTTGGAGAAGCTGTTCTACCTCTTCTAGGAGTAACAGCAAGACCACTCATGTTTTTCCCTGTAGAATCATTCCAAATATACTATGTTTCCCTTTCTTGACAGAGGTAGAAGACTATGTAGTAAATGGAATTTTAGTTATACAATCAATGTCAAGCTGTGTTTTGGACCTATAGCCGGGAACAAATCTATCACCTAACCTCTTTAGATGTTATGTCCAGATGATAAACAACTGTGTTAAAATACTAATTAACTTTAAGATTTGTCTTATTGCAACTATGTTTCAGTTTACAGTATTCATTAGGAAGATTTAGCAAGATAGAGCATTTAGATTGATTTTTGCTAGTTTAGTTGTTCCTAGTTGCCAACCAACCAAGGTTCATTAGAGAAATAGTGAATGTACATGTACCTTGTGCAGGCCCCTATATGGGAAGTTGCAGCTACAACCCCCTCTTTACAAAGAGTATGCTTTCATACACAGTTTGATTAACACTCTTACACATACAAATTTTATGATATTGAAAGTTTATACAGATTTTCCAAAATTTAAATTTACTGTACTTTCTCTTCCTAAAGTCTGGGCCAAACCCTGCTCTGAGGATTGGCTTCCCGGACCTTCAGCTCAGGTATTGTGATTTGGCTCAATGCGTTTAAAAAAAACCCAAAACAAACAAAAAACACCAACCAAACAAAAAAAAAAAAACAACCCCAAACAAACAAACAAAAAAAACCACAAAAAAATTAATTAAACTCAGTATTTGAGGCTTAATTCCATGGAATACTTTACAGTGTTCCAGAACTGTATCCTCATATAAACATTAGTGAGACATAACTTATAATTTATTTCTGTAGGAATTTTGATTCAAGATTGCATGCGCTGATGGTCCTCTTTTAGTAAATATGTCCATACTTAACCCTGGGAACATAAAACGCAGAGAATATTGTGAAAGGCATGTGTATATGTGTATCTGTACACACATACACACATGCACAGACATTTATATACACACACATAAGATTTTTTGTTGTGTGTGGGTCTCTATAATTCCCTCTACAATCTCAACACTGAAAAAGGTTTAGAAAAGGTCCATGTATGTTACCTAGTTAACCATTTTGAAAGTAAGGAAATTAATATTAAAGTTATAAATCTCACACAGACCATATAATATACAACTGCATTCCTCTTATCCAGGGAAAGAAATAGTTAACAACCACCAATGTTAACTCCTGTGTTCCTCTCTACGTTTTAAACAAATATCAAGTTTGCAGTAAAATATTTTTCTAAACAAGATTATTACAGTGGCTAGTAAAATCACTGAATAACTGAATCAAATGATATTTTTTGGTATAAATATCATTGCTGTTTTACAAGAAAATTCTTGTCTAATCTGAAGCAAGGCTTACTTTAAAAATAACTTTAAATATATGCATACACTTTTGGCTGAAGCTTAGTCTCCTAAAATGATGATCTATTTCTTTCTTATCCTGAAGACTTTTGTACCATTTTAAAACTGCAGTTGCTAGAATGTGTATATCAATTTTAGTTACAATGCTATTTGATATAATTTCTCTATTAGCACAGACATATGATTTTTTTTTATTAATGGTGTCATGTAAGCTTTCACATCTTTTGCAATTTCCAAATAATGCACTCCATGATAAATCTATTTCAGGTATATGCAGTGACTGCTAAGTAAACTCTTTGGTCCATGTTGTGTAAAGTTTTAGACAAGATGAGTAGTTAATTTTTCAATGCACTGCACAAAAATGAATAATCCCGTCTTGTGACAAATCACCAGTTTATAGACTTCCTGAGATGGATGTTTTATCCTCAATATTCTGATTAGTAGACTTTAATTAACTTTTCTTCTTTGAATTTTCCTACTCATTTTTCAAACGCATTTATAGTTTGGAATCCAAACATCCTTTGGCAATGTGCATCACATTTTAATTATGTGATGTGTGAAACAAGCTTCTTTTTGTTTGTTTTAAAGCTTCCACCTAATAATTTCCCTTTTGTGCCCCTTGGGCTTTCAACTCTTAAAAATTGTAGATAATAGTTATAATTCATCACCATTATCCATTCCATTCTCTACGTCTTCCTCCCTTCTTCTGTATTTGCCTTCCTTCCAAGCTTGAGAGTATTACATTAATGCATCTCTCCTTGTAATGAAGCTCTTAGTCAGCTCTGATAGTATCTTATGTCTTTCTCAAGTTCTTTTCTACCATTTTTGTAATACTGTAGCCTGAGTTCCTGTGTTTTTCACACTATGAGTACATCATGGATTGATAAGTTTGCAAAATATTTTTCCCATGCCTTTTCACTGGTTTTCAGTTCCTTCATAGTACTTTCTACCATGTATTTGTCCCTGAGCATTGAGATAATGATAATAAAAAAACTATCTATCCATAGTGAGGCCACAGTGTCTCCCTAAGTGAGGCCTGATATTGAGGTCTTTATGTTGTACATGTACCTCCTGTGGGTTTTCCTTAATTTTTTCATTTTGTATTTGTCTATACTGAATATTTTTTTTATTATTATTTTTAGATGATTTTGCTTCTTCCTCTTTTGATACAACTTTGAGGTACATTTACTTCCTCCAGAGAAAACCTTCAGAGACATTTTGTCTCAGACCATGACTACATTAGTCATGTTCATCACTGCCCACAGACTGAGCAGGTATGATGCTTGAACTGGACTAAGTCTGCCTACCTCTCTGAAAAATTATTAGATCATGCCAAGTTTATAATTTTTCAGGTACACTTCTGTTCTGCAAATGCCTTGGTTATGATCACTTCAGAAGGTAAATAGAGTGAAGTCATTGAAGTCATACCTGTTGATGAAATATAGCCTGGCCACCATGATCAAACAACACTCTTTCTGTGCCCTTTTTTTTTTTTTTTTTTTTTTTGGTTTATAGAAGCATACGTACTATTTTAGATGTCTTGCCATAGCAAGCAACATTAAATATCCTTTGTTGAATTCACTCTTATCTTTCTTCTCTCTCCAGCCATCAACTCTGGAGAGTAATTTAGCAGGAATATAACCTTGCTTGTACTTGTATTGCTGACACAGATAGGAGTGAGATGAGTAGCCTCATCCTACCTTGGTTATACTGGTGCCTAGATAGTCCATGTGACAAACTAGCTTTTAAATTTCCCTCAAAGATCTGATCTGGGGGAACAAAACTATTCAATATAGGGCTGTACACTCACTTTTAAGTTTTATATAAGTTGTAATATTTATATGAATAAGGCTGTGTTTGTCATAGCTGCTGATGGAACCTTTTGGATGATCATTGATGATCATTTCCAAAAAAAAATTGTTTTCTTAGCTTGTAACTAAAAGATATATGTTTGTTACAAAGTGCTTCTTTTCTACTTTCTGCATTGGAAGCTACTTGCACGTTTTTCCTCAGCATAAATAATTGTTTCAGTGGGGTCATGGCCCTCAGAGTTCAGCTGGCTGTCAGCATTCCAGCCGAATGGCATCTGCACTTGCATCCTGCTTCAAGGGGAAATGCAAACAATCATGCTGCTTCAGGAACAAAAATCTCAATATTTAGATTAAAATCACTTTTGATTAAAAGCCAGTTACACTGAAGATGATGCATATTTGTCCTACTTTTGTTTAGGCAAATCCAGAGATAAAAGCCTGGATCTAAACCAACTTTTCTGCTCCCTATTGAACTGTCTATAGTTTTGAAATTATAATTACTCTATAACTGTAATCAGCTACAACAGGATGCCAGAATATGTGACTATATCAAGGAAGTATGCAAAAGCAGTGATTGCTAGATACTTCTAAACTGCCATCTTCCATGACAACTGTCTTGGGCAGTTTTAGGGGGTTTCTCAACGCCATTTGATGTTGTCTAAAATTTACAGAGGGAGCACAACCAAAAATCTGCAAATAATTTGATTTTGCAGGAGCACCCACTTCCAAGGTGCCTTTCTCTGTAGAACATGGAAATAAAATTTTCAGCAGCTGTATGAAATAACTATACTTCTATGTGATACAAGATAACAGAAGAGGCAAATAAAAACCGGAGATAGGGATGGCATCTCCATGAGATTTGTAGATGGATCTACTTAGCTGAATAATGAGTAGCATTCAAATAATATGTTCCTTTCTTGACTTAATCATGTTGAAGCTTAGTCTTACACACAGAACTTCCCTATGTGCCTTTGTGAAAGCCATATATAATCATGTTGTAAGGAATATCTAGTATTAAGGTGAGGCTAATATAGCAACCTCAGTGTCTTCAGTACATAGTTAAGAAAACAACACCTTAATAACTGGGAAAAAAAAAAAGGAACATTCATGTCTATGAAACAAAACACTTGACCACATAATTAAAGTATTTGAATGCTCAAGTCCCTCTAAGTAAAATATTATAAGCAGCAATGGACTGAAACATAGACTGAGACTCAGTCTAAAACAATACATTCCTTAGTGCCCAGGAAATGTATTTCACTGTTCATGAATAAACATAACATGCACAGTATGATACAAGAGAAAAAATGATATAAGAGGAAAAGTTTCTTCTGCAAAATAAATGCCCTGTAATGTAAAATAAACACAAGACAGCAAATGGAAGAAATAAAAAATAAGCTATCTACAAGGCTATTGCCTCATTGAATCAAGCAGACACTTAAGGCATTCTATTCTGTTTACACTTTCATGGGATGATATTAATCAAGCTATCTACATAGACATAACAGTATTTGTATCTATTTTTTCTTCTTCATTTTTTCTAGTTAGATCAGAAATGCATGTTGTTTTGCTTTGTTTTGTTTTCAAAATGTGATTGAAATTCCCACATAGGTCAGCTTTGTTTGTCCTAGAACATTGTTTGTAGGTTAGAAGAGTAAAATGGTAAAAGAGATGTACTAAGTTTTTATTCCTCTGATTACTCGCTTTCTATGTCTATTCTAGTGAGCCAAGTTTAAATTCTTAATGCATCACATTCAACAACCCAGAAAAAGAGTTCACTAAGAGCAAAGGAGAGCAAGGGAAGGATGAGATAGAACCCTTTACAGAAAGTCTTTTTGTAGGTAGTTCATATACTTACTAATTCTATTGTACCACCCCTGATTCTCAGAGGCAGATCAGACTTGAAACAAGATTGAATTCGAGTGCTATTTTTGCTACTTGAACTGAGCACATTGCATGGCTCTTATCATCTTCAAAGGTTGCCTCCTACTTTATGAATAATGAGTCTTTAAAGCAATGTTGTCAAAATAAAAAAGCAAGTAAGTCACCGTTATGCACAATTATAATTGTTGAAAGAAGACACCAGTAGTAAAGGGCAGAGGTGGTTTTTTTAGAAGAAATTTCCAGACTAAATGAATAAGCCCTGGTCTAAGAAACAATTAGAAACAGAAATTTTAGTACAATTATTCTAATCATACAAAACCTTTCTAATTAGAATTGAACATAAATTGGAAAGTTGAATTCAAATATATTCACACTTCGTAGTGTTCAAAGGTTACCTGAATATCATTTGAGATTTAGGTATCTCAGGACCTTCTCTCACAATATTGTGAACATTTCAAGACATACAGGTAATCAAGCTCTTGTTATCTTCCTATTTCTTTTATTTTGCAACATTTTAGCTTGGTACTATGTATTAATGTATGCAATATTTGTATTGCCTGTTAATGAATAATTCTGGGAAACAATAGTCAAATATCATTTTTCTGGATTTTTTCCCCTAATTATTATATTTTTCACTTGAAAAACTTATTTAGCAGTTTGAAGACTTGAAATAAAATCAGTATATCATATCTACCACTTTGTGAGGCAGGAAAAAGGTAAGGAACAAGATTTAAAGATGTATCTAGGAACCTAACTTTCTATTCAACTTCAGTGAAAGTTGGGATCTTAAATTCCTCCATAGGTCTTGGACGGAAATCTTATACATATAAAGAAATTTAGAATGCAGAATCAATCACTTATAAGCAGCATATTCCAGGGTTTCTGAACTAGAATTTATAAAGCTATTAAACATTAAGGTGTTTTGGTTTAATCTTCTATGCAAAATCAGAGTTTTTAAATGTTCTTTCACATCAGTACACATTTACTTTCAATTAACCTGAGAACTCTATTTTCTATGACTCTGGTAAATTACCAATTCTAATAATTAATATTGCCTTAAACATAATTTTCCTGCTCTAAATTTAACCAAGATTTCAGAGGCATTAAATTTTAAACTAACAGCGCAATCTTGGAAATGTTTGATTATTTTTTTCTGTTGAAGACTTTTAGAATAGATATGTCATAAGAATTAAATAGAATAATTTATACAAACTAGTGCCATGTGAAGAACTGAACATATAGAATGTACAGTGGTTTTCATCTTGTTAAATTAAAAATAAGCTAACATTCACAAAATAGTATTTGAGGAGCTTAAAATGTAGTAGAATTCCATAGAAGTTCTCATCTACAACAAATGAACAGTATATGATCATAGATTAAGCCCTTTGATACTTTTTCTTGATCTGTTTAAATGTTGGTCAAGATGTTGTTAAATGTTGGTCAAGAGCTGTGGTAGCTTTCAAGATGTTGGTTCTCATATCTATCTGGATCATAGTTTGACTAGTTGCATGCGTGATCCCTTTGTCCTGCTTTGTGCCTTTTGCTGTGGCTTGCAAAAAATGACATTGCTTATCCAAATCAGAGCCATTCTTTATGGATTGAACCCAGTGTCAAATACATTAGGCACATCAGAGCCAAGTCATAATGTCCAGGATCCTCTGGAAAGTGTTAATTGACAGGAGCCTGGAGCAGTGAATCTTTAAGGTCATGAAGGACAGCAGGTAACCTATCACTACTTTGAAGTTAAAGTAAAATTACATTGTACTTGTGTTAGGTCCATCAGGTGACTCCCCAGTGGTTTGTAAAACACTGAATAAACCATTATGAAACAAAACTATAACCTCTTTGTTAGTGTCAATTTACACTTGGTCCAAGGAAGAAATGTTTGCAGAATTAAATGTTGCAATGTATGAATGTAAAAAAAGAAATATATGCTGTCTGTCTTCTTTTGATAAATGGATCAACAGAGTAAACTTTTCTATTTTTTTTTATTTTCCTAATTCCTAATTTTGTTGCTATTTTCAGCATTCTGATAGCTTAGATTTTATTTTTGTGATTTTTATGTGATCCAGAAAGAACAACTCAAATAATTAAAGTGACTTTGTGTGACGCCTTAATAAAAAAGAACCAAAAATTACTAGTTGGCGAAATGGATAAACATCAGCTAATTACAAAAGTGAAAGAATAAATGTTTGACAAATACTTTCCACAGAGTTCTTGGTCTATCTGCCAAGTCTTGCTGGGTTTTATTTTCTTTGATTTAGAAAACAGTCTTTTTAAATAATTAATAATAATAACAATGATAGTAATAACAATGTTTAAGAAGAATAATGACATAACTGCTTTAAACTATAGAAGGAATAATGAGTATTTAGCTTCTGTACCTCATTATCCCTGTAGCCTGTATTCTTGGAATAAAAAGATCATCAAGACAAAACCAAACCAAACCAAAACAAAACAAACAAACAAAAAAACCCAACCAAACAAAACAAAACTAAAAAACTTGTAATAGCTTGCCTAAATATTTTGTGTACAACTAAAATAATTTTCTATAAACCTCCAAACATCACACAAATACCCATTTGCATCCTGCAGATGCATCTCAACCTGAGTTAGAAGAAATTGTTTTTGATGGTGTGCAGGTAGTCTTCTAATAGAGCTGTAAGGAAACAGGGCACTAAAAAATGTGTGTGTCATAGAAGATTTTTTTCCAGTGATTTCCTGGGTAAAACAGGTGGATGTGGATGTGGATGCTGCACCAAGCAATGGGCTGCAAAGAGACAGCCAAAGCAAGGCAGAGTTTATGTAGGCTGTGGAGGAATCCAGCACTTCTATACCCAGCCTCCATCAACCTGTGGGTCTGGGGACAACTTCTGCACAGAAAATATGGTAAATATTATCCCATTTCTTCTACATTTGAAAACAGGCAGAAGCACAATTAAATCAGAAATCTCATGAGTCCTTCATTTCAGGTTTCTTTGCCCAATGTTATATCGCAGACATCCCTAGTTATTTTAGCTGTGGTTTTGTGAAAAAAAGAAAAGGAAAAGAAAGAAAAAAAAAAAAAAGACAAGACAAAAAAGGAAAGGAAAGGAAAGGAAAGGAAAGGAAAGGAAAGGAAAGGAAAGGAAAGGAAAGGAAAGGAAAGGAA
>JAAGNO010008359.1:0-75717 GCA_033439905.1 Ceryle rudis | reverse complement strand
TTAAAAAAAAAAAAAAAAAAAAATTTTTAACAAATGTTTAATTTATGTTGCAAAATGAAGGGGGTTTATAAAACGTTGTTGATAGGAACTGAAGATTCTGCAATAAAATGCAGCTTAAAATTGCAACGTCCCTCAGGGACATACTACTAGCAGATGCAGATTGCCAAGGTCAATTAAACTGATGTAGTTGTGCTGTCATATATGTAAAAGAGAAACCTGCCAGTTTCAGACAAGGATATTTCTCCAATACGAGGGCAAAGTCACAGCACTGCCCCAGCACATGCCTGAGTATACAGCAAGCTTCAAACATATCTTTCTTCCACATCATTGTGATGGAATTTTCTTCCCGGGCTCTGTATCTCCTTTTGAGCGCAAATCATACATTATAATTGTATTTCAAAGTGGGAGCTGGGTATAATCACAGGCAAGGTAGTAAAATAGGAAGCAATGCACAAACATTGCGATCTGCTTGTCCCACTTATGCTCTCCTCCTCACCCCTGACGTAGGTAAACATCCAGAGGACTCAAATCCAAAGTATTTTTTTTCAACTGGTTTAGAAGCCAGAATCACAGAAGACAGTTTTAAGATGAAAGACTGTAGCAGGTTTTCATACCAGAAGTATTTAATCTATCTTCAAGCCCTATTGCTTGCACAATCCCTCCCATCCTGCATATAGTTGTAGCTTAACATGGTAAAAAAAATATTTGCATAATAACAGAATCAAAGATTTTTGAAATTGTTTCCTTTACAAATAATTAAATTATTGAAAGATCTCACCAAACATGACCTTCAGACGGACACATTTTTCAGTCTGGAAAATGAATCTTTTTGTTTGTTTGGGTTTGTTGTTTGTCTTGGGGGTTTTGTTTGTTTGTTTGTTTCTTTAAAAAAGGAAAGTGCTGATAATGGCTGATAGTTATATTAAGAATGCTTTAGTAATATTTATAAATCAATACATTAACTTTCTCTTTATGCGTCAGACTGTCTGTACTTCAAAAAAAACTTTTGATCATCTTATATTTGTCATATATAGGATAACTTACTGCATATAGTGGTACCATCTCAGAATGTGGTCTAGACAGTTCTCACAAGCTAAATGCGTACAGGCCTGTAAAGACATGTTTGGGAAAAAACAAAACAAAACAAAACAAAACAAACCCAGAGGAAAACGTGGTGCTGCAGGATTTGGTATCAGGGATTTAATAGATGACTTGTTTCTCTGAAACAGGACTGAACCACAGTAAAAGGTGTTAGAGGGCAACACGCTATTGGAGAAGTAGTTTTTCAGAAGAAATGATGTAAAACTGGAAGTTCAGATTACTTATTTCATCTTGTGGAAAAATAGGGTATTCTGTTATCTTGGATCTATTACATTTCTCAAATCTATCTTTGGATTGGTTTGTGCTAAAATAGCTGTCTGGACATAATTATACCAAAAGCTTTTTGAGTGCAAAGAATGCCCAACATACCTGCACCTGAAACATCTCCCCAGGGTCTGGGAATTTGTCTGCCTGATCAGTATTGTTAAAATTCAGGAAAAACATCTCCCCGGTGGCAAGGCTGACATGGTATTCAGCAGCTATTTTCTTCTGACTTTTCTATAATCTCCAAGATTTAGGTTAAGTAAAAATCAGGACATGATTTAAAAGCATCTTATATAAGAGTTCCCAACATTCTCACAGTTTGGATCTGGTACCTGGGGCAACAGTGAGACTGGAGGGATCACCTCCTAAAACACCTGCAGAGAGATGGGGAGAACTTTGGTCTCCACAAAGGGAAGTCTCTTCTCTGCCCCTGCAAGAGGGGAGAAAGTCTAAGCACCCAACATGAGCCTAAACAGAGGTGACTCCAACTATCGGTTCTTCGAATAGCCGTTTGACACTGAATAGTAAGGAAACCAGCTAGAGTGTCATTTAAATCCCTGCACCCTCACACCCTTTAAAGTTTAAAATTGACCTAGCTTTTCGCTTGAAAATTCAAAGAACAATCCCATGGCTGTGCTGCCTTCTCCTCCAAACCCTAGTGAAGCACTACACATGATTTGAAAAGATCCTTCCAGATGAAAGACAATATACAATTGAATTATTCTGATGCTATTAACTGATGCTAACACAAATAACACCAAACAAAAGGACAGTTCTGAATATATATTCCAAATTCTCTATATTCACAGAGCAAGCAAACACAAATGGAAAACCATCAGCAAATTATAGCACTTGCAAAAACAATATTAAAATATAAGTGAATACAGAAAAAATATTTTAATTAACAAAACAAATCAAATGGAAAAGATTCCTCAAATAAAGCTTTAAAAGTGAGTCTGTGTGTGTTTGACTGCCATGACTAATTATGTATCCATGTAATGTGTGTTCAATTTGGGCTTATTTAAATAGCAGAAATGCTCATTAGCTGCAGTATATCTGTGAAGCTTCAATAAACAGTTTAATGGTTTTTATGTTTAACCAATTTCATAAGTTCCTGTAATTTTAGCTTTAGTAGCTCATTAATGTTATTTTTGATATCCATCTTACAGAATTCCTTTGCAGTGAATAGTAGCATTACTTCAGAAAAATGGAAATATACTGTAACTTTCTTAATCTCAAATGTAAAACTACAGCTGCCACGTGCACCAAGAAACTGATTAACTGCTGACACTGCCCAGTCTAAACGCCAAGCAAATAAAGAAAGGCACAGTCGTGCTTCCCACAGCCTCTGTCCCACTAGCGTATTGAACTAGGATTAAAATTGGCTTGACTGGAGAAAGCTGAGTTCAGGTATGCTGGGAGAAGCTCCTGCTGCAAGCTGGTACTGACTTTGTTTTCTGCCTGTCATCCCAAGCAAATGTGATGCCTATCGGGTGAAAGAGCAGAATTCCTGCTCTACATGCTTCTTTAGAAGCCACTTTTAGATATTGGAAATTGGTATTCATTTCAGGGTATGGAACTGCTGCACTCAAACTCTTTCAGTACACCTATTTGTAGAGGAAAATCCTACTCCAAATAGCAGGAAAACTCCTACTTAGTGCACTACAATTTTTTTTTTTTTAATATATATATAAACTTCAGGTTTATATAACAATTTTTTTAAAAATCTTGTGGCTAAAAGTCTATTCTGTGGGTGTGAGGCAGATGCTGTGCTACCAGGCACACACCAGCTCACTCCCATGAAGCAATTCCAGCTGGAGCATCACAGCCACCTCTCTTCCTCCCTCCTAGTCTTTCGTTAGATAGTCAAGGCTTCGATGCTTTGATGCTGAAATTACCAAGTAGCCTGAGCATGCTGGATGAAGAAAATCAACACTCCTTGCAGGTTTGCTGGCTTCTGTACCATTTGAAATTATGTATTGGTACAAAGGAAAACTAAAATCATTTTCACTTATGAGCCCAGAGCTCTGCAAGCTTTTTCACTTTTTCCTTAGCAAATGCTTCTCAATCTATAAATATTAAGTAGTAATGGTTTAAATAATAAAATTGTAAACTACCTGGGCAAATTTATGTTTGCTGTATGTTGAACTATATGACGGGGCAGTAGTTATACTCTACTAGACCTTCTGGGGTTAGCTGCTGCCATTTCCAAGTAAGATAACAGTTGTACTAAAATTAAAAGCAAAATATCTCGAAGTTGTGACTGAGTTCTAGAAATAAAATGTTGCCCTTCAGTTACCATGCAATAGCTAGCTACTACCAAAGGCTGAATAAAATGTATTTGCGCTCACAAATAGCCTACTATTTCAGGGGGGGTTTCCAAAGGCGGCACTTGTAGGTTGCTCGGATACTTTTGCATTCCCCTTTTTTGTGTCCCCAGAAAAACAAAACAGACATTACTGTGCTAAGATTCAGTGTTCTGTTAAGTGGGAATACTTCCTCTTTACCGCTGCCTGCTAAGCAGTGCTGAATGAAACTTAATTGCCAGTTCCCTATCCTGCCTTAGTCCCCTATCCTGCACTGCATTTTGTAGTGTGTTTTGAACAAGTGCACTATTTTCCATAATTTCTCCATGGTTCTCCTCAGAAATTCAGCAGAATAAATCAGAACAATGACATTTGTTCCAGTGAAAAATTTTGCAGTCCAAAAATATTGTTCTCTTTTGCTTATCAGAACAAAATAGGTAAGAAAAGGGGTATTCAACATTCAGATTTTAAAACCAACGGGACTGGTGTTCAGTAGGATGTTGAGGCTGCACACAGTGCTAGGAGTAAACAGAATTACATTTGTATATATTGAGTAGTGGCAATTTGGATTAGTCACAGAAGATATTTCAGTAATTCACTAACACATAGGCCTCAAAAATAACAAACCAAGCAAAGAGGAAAGCTACAAAATTCTCTCACAGCTTTTTTTATGTGGGTCAGCTATGATGGCTTGAAGGCTTTGGTAAGCTATGCCATTAAAAAAAAAAATATAAAGCACTCTGTGCTTGCTGAATTTTTTTTTCTTTTTTAACAGGAAGCCAAAATTTTTTCTTAATCCATCTGCAGTAGTTTGATTGGAATAATTTGTTGTTTGCTTTTTTTTTATACTGGTTTCAGTAAAGTGGTAATGTTCTTAAAATGGTCTAGAAGGCAACACTCCTGTTTCACCTAATAGCAGCTTCCTGAGCATAAAATGGACTTACAAGTCCATTTTTTTAAACTGATGATGCATTTATATATGATTTCCAATAGAAGGATAAATACCTACTTGTACTGTTGCTCAAAAACACAATCAGCATTTTATTTTAACAAAACTAAAATCTCTAAATACCTACTGTGGAACAGTAATCTGGAATTCTGGAATCTCGGTTGCAAACATGGAACATGGAATCTCAGTTGTAAATTTGTTATTGTGCAAGAATAAGAAACATCTTGTTGAGGATAATAGATGAGAAAAAGCTTTCTAACCTATGAGCTATTTCTGCTCAGAACAGCAGTCAGCCATCTGCTTATGTCTTGTTACACAAAACTTTAAAACTTGAGCATCAAGGCTGCCCTGAACACTGCTGAACTGGGGCTAAGTCTGATTTTAATCCCTGTGATTTCATAGTATTTTATTTCTTCTTATATCAGTAGCATCAACATTTAACAATAGTAATAATGAGTAGGATGTATCCTGATAGCTTAGCCCACATCAATACTGCATTTGAAGTTCCCTGAGGTGCCTTATGAATTAGGTTCATTGATAGAGCTCTTTGTACGAGCAACAATGAACATGTTTATTCAACCTGCATCTCAGTCATCCAGTCATAGAGTATTTCAGACTAGGGCCTTCTGGAGGTGACCTGGTCCATCTCCTTCTTCAAAATTAGATCCAGTTCCAAGTCAGATCAGTTTGCTCATGGCATTGTCAAGTTTTTAGTGCCTCCAGTATTTTCATCTCCATCTTTTGATGGAGAATACCTGAATATCTCCATCTCTTTCATACAAAAATGTGCTGCTTTTTAAACCAAAACCAACCAACCAAACACTAAGAATATACAATGCTTTCAGTGTTTGTTTGTTTGGTTTTTATTTTTGTTAAGTATACTGAGGTAGCCTAAAGATTTGGTTGTATATCCAGCTCAATGGTGAAAATGAAATTTTATTTTCGTTAAGACAACTTAGTCAAGAAAATAAAGCTTTTAAAGCAACTTTGAAATGGCATGCTCAAAATAGATGCTTTATTCCTCAAGTCTTAGGTTTTCTTCACTTTCACAACATCCAAAACAAATGCTTTGCATTTTTTCCTTGTAACTTGACTGCTATTCCAGTAGCAGTTTCACCAAAAACACAATGTGAAACAGAAGTATATTGCTCACTCCCAAGGTAAATGACTCTCCTTCTAAGATCAGCTCACTGCATGACTTTGTTCCCCTCCCATTTTATGCTCCTATTCAAAAGCCTCACAACACCTAATTTAGACAGCGAATGCATACTACGAGATACAAGACTGGCACAGTATTCTGACTAAGCAACACAGTAAGTTCAACATTTTAGCTGAGGCAGTTTTTCATGTCTGAGAAAACTCAATCATTCCTTTATCACAGGGTCTATGAATCACAACAAAGCATAACACAGGCTAATATTTGATTTGCCATAAGGTTCTAGAAAACCTTTCAAAAAATCTAAACAGGCAGTTTTGAAAACAACAACAAACTTTCCAAAATTCTCTGTGAAGTCAACTCCACCATCACAGTAGTTCATAAATCTCTTAAAGATGTAAAAAAAAAAAAAAAAAATCTTTATATTCTTCTCTCTCCTTGCCAGAGGTTAGACTGAGCCCCAAAACATGACCAACACAGATGCCAGACTCTTTATACAGCAATACATGTCCAAGTAAAATGGGAGTCTGCTCTCTCAAAGAGGCACAGACTGAACCTCCTGTGCCCTTTAGTGCAGGAGGCAACTGCAGGGCAGGAGTCAGTCCTGCATGTAGCTGGCTGCAGTTGCTGTCTAGATTAACAGCCTAGGCTGCATGAACCTATCCTAAAGCAATAGTATTACACTCAAGATAGGAATGCTCCTGCAATTAACTTCATATGTTCCTCAAGGAACCAGACTGATTTTTTTTTTTTGCTGTAGGAGAGTTTAGACTCTTCCCAGGGCTGTATGATGATGCTTCAACTTTATATACAATTGCACTGGTGAAGAGGAAGCACTGAGTAGCTCGTTCAGGTTACAGCCAACTTTGCTAGCAGATATATTCTAAAATTCTTCATTGGATCCTGTAATTTATCTCCATTAACTAATGTTTTGTCTTACTGTGAAGCTGGTACACTTTTTGTATAATTTTACCAATAACTCTAGAAAACCTTAGTATCAGAAAACTTCTAACTTCACTTAAAACATACAGAAAATGTAGATGTGAGAAGTTACACATTTTACATGCCTATGGTATGTACACAAACGCTACTGGACTTTGTGTAGATTATTTTACATTTATGAGCTTCCTTGATTGAAAAGATTTACAAAACCACATTTCACTAAGAAATTTTGGAATTCCCTTTGCACTGGCAGAACCAGCATCTGATTACCAAATTTTCTGGCGATGTGCACACTGAGGCACTTGCCAAGTCCTCTGTCAAAGCATTTATACCCAAAGGACAATGAAAACATGTTATGGGTTAATTGGCTGGCACAACTGTGCCCTGGAGAGGTAGGCACATTGATCACTAAGCCTTTCAGAAACTGCTAACCTTGATGAGTGTCTCCAGGCTGAAGAGCTATTAATTTCATCAGTCTGGCTTCTGCTGAGTCAGTGGTTTTTTTTACTTTCGAGGTGCATTTGATATATGTGCCTGAACTCTTTAAATCTAACCTAGTGTCAGAGGAGAACAGTCCAAGCTCTGCTCAGTTCCCATGTTCTTAGTTGTACTCATGTTCCTCAGCTATCTTTCTGCTACATTCAGAGAATTCATTCAATCTCTGAAATACCATCTATGTACCAATTTCTGTATCTTTAATATGGAACTATACAATTGTTAATTTTTAACACCAAAGCTTGTAAAGTGCAAATAAATAATGACACAAGCTGAGACAAGCACAGGTGAATTCAACAAATACTGTATATATGAGAGAAGCCTTAGTTCTCTTAGGCATGCACACAAAATGAATGATGCCCAGGCCAGCTGAACTAGAATATTGAATCTGTCTTAATTCTTGCTTAATTTCGTAAGTGAAAAAAAAGTTTCAGATATCAGATCAATTCAGTTTAAAGTTGTAGTATAATGAGTTTCTTGAAAGTGATTTAGTGAGACCAGAAGAAATACTTAAGAGTATTCTTTGAGATCCCATTTGCATCGAGAGGATAGCAAGATATACACTGAGCACCTCTAATCTGAGTTCCTGCTCTATACAGTAACAGACAGAAAACTACCTTGCTATCAGACCCTCAAGTTTTGTTCTGGGACATATACCTAAAGGACAAAGAAATTCCTGTGAAAAGGACAAGCAGTCACAAGCTGTGTAACCTCCAGAAGACTCATTTCACAAAACTGTCAAAGGACGTGAAAAGGTTGCAGCTAAAAAACCAATCTGCATCTACAGAATGCATTAGTCAGGGTTACCTTTACTGTCACTTAAAATGGAGCCAAAAGCACTGATCACCACATCAGCTTTCAGACGAACAACCTGATCCTCATCTTCTTTCCAGTTTCCATCATTGTCTTGTTCAGTTCGAACAAACTCCATAGCAACAATTCGTCCACCTCTAAGTACAACTTTCCGAGGGGAGAGGAAAGGCAGAAATTCACACTTCTCTTCTTTTGCAAGTTCCATCTGCAGAGTGGAAGCAATGAAATATTTAACTTGAACATTGTTGTGTTTTTATGGAAAAAAAAAAATAGAAAACACAACAAAACCAACACTATACAGAACATTTTTTGACTCAAGATGTTGCCATGTATTCTTTCATGGTGGAAGTCACCCATGTAAGGTATACAGACAGTCATCTTAATACCAGCTTCAGAGACTCCCATGCTATTAAATCAAGCAGCTCTAGACAGTGACAACAGGTAAATTTGCAATGCAAATATATCTCCAATATATTTTCTTTTTGTTCCCTGTTACTTTGAATAAATGTAAGTCCTTTGAGGGCAAAAGAGTTAACATGTAACTTACCTGCATCTTTTAAGCAGCCCAGTATTAATTAAATACATGCCCTGATTTGTGTTTACTATGGTTTTAAGATGTTATTAAATGCTGACTTCCAAATGCAAACAACAGTTTTCTGAGTGACAGTCCAGCCTTAAGGTCTTATGAATATCTGCTAAAGTCAAACAGCAAGTCAAAACATCAAAACCTGCTGAAGTCAAACAGCATTTTGTCTTAGTAAAGTCTTCAGGATTTGATTGTCTCTTTTTGAACATGTAATATCCAATCGGACATCACTCTAGTGTGGCCACCACTAGCTGAAGCAAATTTTACTTTAGTTTCTTTCAAGGCCACTGCATGACTGGATGAGTACAACATTGACAACTTTTAGAAATTTACCCAGGATGCTAACAAAGATTTTTGTTTAGAGTGACATCTGATTCTTGATTAATTTGAATCTGAATAGCACAAGTCTGTCGGTCCAATGGCTTCAGTAATCTCATTGTGCCTAGAATTCTTAAATGAAGTGCAGCAGAAGTAAATTATGTATCAAGAGAGCTTCTACTCCTTCTTTATCACCTCCTGTCCCCTTCTGTAAGAACTCTAAGGTGTCCACCTTCTTGAAACAGATGACCAAACTATCATACATCTCATGATAAAGATGCATTAGATGTCCTGATATCCTCAAGTATGCGAAAGTGTAAAGTGCTTATCAAATAAATGATAATGGAAAAAGACCACCAAAATAAGAAAATCTAATCTGAAAAAAACCTCTTCTGTAGTATAGATACCTTGAGAAAGCAGAGTCAGTTTCAAAATGTGATAAAAGCCAAAAAATGCGATAAAAGCCTGATAAAAGCCAAAGCATAAAGACAAACTAAAAATCAAATTGAACACTGAAATCTGCGATGAATGACATGCTCTCTTGCCATTGGCAGTCATTCAAAGCCAAAATCATTGCAAGTAATTTTCTTACAAGATTTTATAGGTTCTCAAGGCAATGTCAGGATCACTAAGATTCATTAGACAGCAGCCAGAAGGTATCATTCTAGGATCTATGACCTGAAGAGTCACCTACAATACTCAAATGGCTATTTGATCTCTGAAGTGCTTCCATGATTAAAAATTTTACTATATTTTGTAGTTGACAAGAAATTCAACCTTCATATGCAAACATATCCCTCTGACTTCACAGGAAATAGGTATAACAGAGAAAAAATATTTATTTATACAGTGACTATACAAAATGAGTCTCAGATCTTTAATAAACATTTCTGTATTTTAAGAGTATTTTTATAAACAAAGCCTGTATTAGATGTCTTTTAAGTAGCTACAGCACATTTTCAGGCCCCGTAGATATAACAACCAATATTCCTTCTCATAAATGCTGTTATACAATTTTACCTCTTCTGGGACAGCCCTGATATTAGTGAATCCCTTCCTGAAGACCACAAACACACGACGAGCTCCACAGCGTAAAGCAGATGTTGCACAGTCAAAAGCAGTGTCTCCTGCCCCAAGTACAATCACAGTTCCATGTACTGATGGCAATGGAGAGTGACAGGCACACATCCCTGAAAGATGAAAGGAAAACCCCATTTTCAAGTAGAGAAACCATTTCTGCATGACAGCTCAAAAGGTACTTGTACTCAAAGCAGTGTAAAATTGCATCTTACAGTTTCCAAGCATGGAGTGTCACTATCAAATTATTCTGCTTCACTGAAAGACAGTTTTATTCCCGGTTTTAAGATATGCTCATATACATAATTTCATAGTCAGTACTCTAAGCAGCTGAACCTTTCTATCTGGAAAGAATTCAAATGACAACACATTTGTAGGATTGTGGGTCTTGTCAGGTTGAAATTAGCATTGTGAGATGTTTTTATCCAAAAAGTAAGTTTCTGTCTTATCAGGTTCATTATCCTCCCAGTTAAACAAACAAACAAAACAACACCTTTTAACCTATTATAAGGAATAATACTTGGTATTTTTGATATATTTTGGTTGTTGATAGTTTTGTGTAACAGTTTCTTAAAGTTAGTCCCCTTAGGTTTCTACAAGGCACTGACAGTTCTGGCTATGACATCGTTCTCAGAGGCTTTCTCTGCAGCAGATAAACAAGTGGCAGAAAGACTATTGTTATTACATTAATTCCTAGATCTTCCACGGGGAGAAAACGTTTAATCTACAGTGGCTTTCTACAAATGATTTGCAAAAAGTTACACAGAGAGAATGATAACATTACGTGTTTCTCATCTACAGCTTGTGTTTGATGATTCGATTATACAAGAAATACTTAAGTAAAACTGAACTGTGTGTGTTCCTTGTAGGAGACTGCACTTTATCACAAGTTTAAATACAACTAACTGTTGATTAGACAAATTACTGCAACTTAAAAAATAACGTCATAAACAATATAAAGCTATATTCTCAATGAGCCTGTGATAATCTCAGACAGTAGGTGCTAAACTGGCCATTTAATCACTGCACTGTAACTCAAGTATTCTGCTACAGTAGCAGCAGATTTTTATGTGCAATTGTAAAGAAACACAAGTATCATTCAAGGAAACAAAGCTTTTAATTTACACATATAAATGGAGTGAGAAACAACATCCTAATGCACATATTCTCTCTCCCTTTGTAAAATGCTTAATTTATGGCAAATGTTATCTTTTTCTCCCCTATGTATATGGCATTGTATTAACTATTTATTTAATAGGCTTCTTATTCTAAAATTCTCCCTAAACTTTTCTCATCTAATTTTAATGAATTTAATCCTTCTCAAAAATGGTACGTCAAGTAATGGAAAAAGCACAAGTGCAGCAGGGGAATGGCAGCTCAGAGTGCCATTTATGGGACTAGTCTAGCACCGATCAGTCACAGCAGCCCACTTTGCTCTTGGTAACAAGGCCACTCTTAAGGTAAATTCACATCTTTTTATTTGCAAGGGGAACTCCTTTTGGAGGAAAGTATACTAACAAGTGGTATTCAGAACTTAATACGCAGGCAGAATATGCATTTCACTGTAAATAAGTCTATTATGTCTATTATTTAGAGAACCATTATAGTAAAAGAAGAGGATAGAGCATGATATAGGACATGTATATTTTATTTTAAAATTCCATGCTTTAGAGGGCAAGAGGTGGCTACAGCTACAGACAGACACTAGGAAAATTAAGTAAAAGAGACCATGTTAATTAACAGACAACACCGAAGAGCTATTACTGTCAGTCAGAAAAGGTTAGTTCTTCAAAGTTCATCCCTGTTGTCATGGTAGACTTAATATATATATAAAAAATTACATATCCTGGAAAATTGAGAGTGCTACTTTGTAACATTTTAAAAGATGCAGATTACAGTGTATAGATCCTCATGTAGGCAGGCAATTTACAGTACGAGTGCTACCTGTCCATACAGAATTCTATATTTTTATTTCAATTATTACAAGAGAGAATTGTTTTGTGGGATTTATTTTTCCTTTCTTAATCTACAAATGTTTTGCACTGCAGACTCTCAATCTGTTTCATTTTTAAATATCACTTTCTTAACAACAAAAAAAAATAACAACAAAAAAAAAACAAACAGAAAACCACCCTTTTCTCCCAAACCATTTGAGCTCACTTTGAGCCTAAGAAAACAGACAGAAATAAGCATTTGATCAAAACAGCAGAGCGATGGGACAGATGGGATGCAGAATTTCCCTTCCTAAATATTTTGCATAAAATGGGGAAATAAACTTTACTTTTATATGCAGAATAATTTGTCATGGAATATGTATTATTCAACACATTTTTTATGGAAAGTCTACTAAATAAGAAGGCAATTATCTGTGATGCTTAAAAGAAATTTCTAAATGCTAAGAAGAAAATAATTTTGTAGTTAAAAAAAGGTATATGTGTGGTTAAATACGTGGTCATATGTACAAGACCACATACTGCACTAAGTATATGCCCAGAAAACTGCACATGGAATTTTGTTTTTATCAACACACTAGGGAATCTAGACCATGAGGGAACATGGCAGAGAAATCATGAGCTTCATCTCATACATCCATCTGGGGCTTATGACTTCACATTCAGGGCCACTGAAAGCAGTTATACTCCTTGGGGAGCAAATGCAGCCATCTCTGTACTCAAAACAAAGATGTAAAAGCATGAAATGAGACTGCATGTGGTGCCTATGAACTGAGTGTTGACCTCTTAATTTATGGCATAGTACTGAGTCTTAGACTGTAAGTTCTTCGGGTAAGGCACTAGTGGTCCCTTGAATGTGTCTGTAAAACATGCAGCACATGATGTGGGATCAAGTTAAATAATTTATCAACAACTTACAAAGCATCTGCTTAAATGGGTAGGCAACACTTTGTTTAATATGAGATTTTTTTCAAGACCATCTACTATTTATATCAAAATAATTTATACAAATGAGAAGCTTATGACATATTTTGAATATAATTCAAAATAGTAAATATAACTTATCAGGGTTAATGTTTTGCCATGTGTCTAGTTTTCTTTTATATTTGCTTTACTGTCTCTAGAACTTACTTTCCTGACCACACTCTTGAGGTTGCAACTAACCAAGAGACAACCCTGCCCTAGACCTGTTCACTACGAGGTGCTTCACAACTGGATGTGCTGCTGCATAATAAGCTGTCCATTTTGATGTATCAATGACTTACTGAACACGATTACAAGAAAAAAAACCAAAACAGTAAGACACACCTGGTTTACTTGCCATTGCTACCAAAGGTAAGAAGTCTTTAGACGTGTAGAATCCTTGATCCATTCTCAGTCCTTGGAATATACTGTCTCTGTTTGGTTCTGGCAAACCTAGAAGAGGTATGTCAAGGCATATCAGAACTGCGAGGGAAATTGCAATGACCAGTATCTATTTCACATTACGTACACATTCTCAAAAACGTACTCAATACAAGAACTTTTACAAACCCTCAGATATTTCTAAAAGAACATCATAAATGACCGTAGTTTCACATTTGTAGCCTGTAGCTTACATAAATGGTGATCTTTTAATAGTACTGACACTTGAAAATAAGATCGCTGGATAACCCGTGAACTCACGTAACTCACACCAACACAAATGCAGAGGAAAGGGTTAGAGAGAACAGGATATACAGTGTGCAAAAGCAGGGAAGCTACTGGGGAAGGGAAGACTCTTGTAAGTTTGTCTTGTATTGCTTTACCTGCACAAGCATTTAACTCTTACTGTTGTGAAATGTTTTTGTTCCCTTTGTTTTGAGGCATTATTCAATACAGCTAGCCTGCAAGTAATACAAATGAGGCACTAATGAACAGCTTAACTGATGAGGATAGGAGGACAAATGTTAATGCTGTAGATCTGCCTTACCTGTGAGTATTTGTATGCTATCATTTTTTGCCATTCTTGATAGTTTTCTCAACCCGCCAAAATCCTTACTGGATGACGTTTATTAATAGTTATCAACAGCACACATTTATACACAAGCCATAGGACACACACAGGGATATACTTCACAACCAGTAACAGCAACAAACACCTTTCAATTAAAAGAAAGCAGCAAAAAGCATCTTCTAATTATCAAAGAGTATCTTCTTGTTGCTGTATGAACATTTGGAAAGCATAAAAACCCAGCCTGGCTGACACAGAAGTAAAAACGTTTTTTTTTCATGCAAATGCTACGATATATCAGGGTAGTTTCAATAGAGCCTCAACTTGTATATTTACATCTAAAACCCCATAATATTATCAAAGTATGCTAATTAATAATTACATACTAAAATGGAGTAAATGTCAACAATTTTTCTAAGAAAACACACTAGAACCAAGGAGTCCTCAGAGCAAGGAAGCAAAACTGGAGCATGTAAAGCAATCTCTGTGTGTACAGAATAATCTTTCTCTACTTTGAGACACACTGGTCTGGAAAACCCCAATAACACCATGTTAGTGTCAACAATAAAGCAGGATTGCACTTTGAGGAGTGCTGTTCCATGTAGGGAAGCTTTAGCGCCTTTTTATATTACTGCAGCAGCAAAAGTCTGTCTCATTACAGCATAATATCAGGACTCAGTCGTAAGAAAGCTTAGGATTTTTTCCATGTGTCACCTGCTTCAAGGAATGTCTCAAACCTCTAGATCCCTGAATGAAGTTACTATAATACAAAAAGAAAAAAAAAAGTGTATTTTTAGTTTTAACAGTTTCAGTGGAGAAAATGAAAACATGCTCTTAGTGACTTCAAAAGGCTTATAAGTCAAAAAGCAAATAAAAAATCCTGAAATTATTGCATTTCAAAAATCATGTTATTGAGCACTTTCATGACCTCTATGTATAAAAAAAATAATCATGACTCAGTTGCTGAACATCTGACTTTCAAAACACTGCTGATCTATAGCTGGATATTGAGAAAAATAAGGTTAGAAAATACTAGCACGTACTGAACTTCAAGACCTTTGAATGTTGTACTTCCTGAGTAGACTGGAATATCAGCTAATGAAGAATGAATAATGGATATCTTAAGAGGCTGCCAGAAGTACTTAGTGCCATTGAAAGTACAATATGTAAAATGCATTAAAGAAATTATTTTTAAAACTGCATAGGTTTTCGTCTATGTATATATTGCAAAATCATCTATGGCAAGAAGAGTACCTAGGAAAAAGCTCTCAGCGACTGCTACAGAGAAGAGAGTAAAGCAACTACTTCTATTGAGTTATCCATAAACCAGCTCACAGGCCTCAGTTTACTCTTGGGAGAAACACTCTTATCATTAGTGAAACATGCAGCCTGCATTAAAGATATTTTCTTTTCTACCTAATGACTATGCCTAGTCAAAAAACAATAACGAGAAACTGTCACAAATACTTTTTTTCCGCTTTTTTTTTTTTGCCACTTTCATGATATCTTGAAGAAAATTATTTTGTCTCTAACAGCATCAGTAATTTGGGTCCTATGGGGTGAAGAAAGAGTAGAATTAAGGGATTGTTGTAATGTTCATAATTCAGGTTCATCACTAGCTCAGTGTCACTGAAATCAAAGGAGCTGGATTAAGAATGCATTGGATTTAATAATGTTTAGCCTGGCTGATATGACAAAAAAAAAAAAAAGGCCTATGAGGTAGTCAGTATACATGGCATTTTCTGATACTTACTTTACTGTTTTCATTTTGCTGAAAAGTCCATGAATACCAATTTTGCAATATTTACATTTGAAGGAAATGCAGAGGATTTTTCTCTTATACCTCTAAACACCTGGCACAGTTTCAAGCTCTTTGCCAGGCACCTGCTGGAAGTTGTACTGTATTCTGATGTGTCTACTTTTGCTGCTTAATATTTGCCGTTGTAATGATTGCTTTTAATTCCATTTAAGTAGGTTGAGTACTTCTTAAACCCACTAGGCTAGCTAAGAAAGAGGCAGACAGAGGCAGACAAACAAAGAGATGAAGACCTGAGAAGATCCACTTTAGACACCATTTCATAATAAATGGCCACCCCACAGAAGTATGCTTTATGGACAGATCAAATATTGATAAATAGCCGACAGCCTCTCAGGAGAACATCTGATGAAAAAAAGCAAACAACAAACCAGGTGTAGAGGAAAAAATGCAGTTTGGAGCAAACTGTTTTAAAAACCCCAGTCACCTAAGACAGACACAATTTAGGTCAAAATAATGAACCAAGTGTAATACACATTGAAGATAAATCAAAGGGATCCTTTAGCAGAAGGGAATTCACACACTAGTACAAAATAGCCAGGAGTCACCCGAGAGAAAACGCTTAGAAAAACATGAGGTCGTTCCCCTAGGTTTTAGGCTGAAGCCAATGGTAGTTCTCTGCTCTCCAAATCCACCTGCAAGCCATCTAAAAAGCTGTATTTCTTCTCCTGAAATAATCTTCCACCATCCTAGGTCTCCTATCTTTAAATAACCTATATCACAGTCTAGTGATAACAATTATTTCCTTCACCCGCACTGAAGAACAACTATTCTCAAGGGCAACCAAAAGGAGGTAGCTTAGAAAGACAACTCCATTGGTGGTGTTCAGATGGACTCTGCCCACCTGTACAGAGACAGAGGGCTATGCCTGGCGCCCAGCCTCCTGCAGCCAACGCCCTATATTTCCTGAAGCCTCAGTCTCTTTACCTGCTGATGACAGAGAAAAAAAACTTCTGAAGCAACTGATATCCAAACCATACAATGAAGCCTCATGAGCTGTGAAAAAACAGCATTTACTAAGAATAGAGAAAGTAGAAAATAAACAGCTTGCATACCAGATCTAGCTCAGTTTGCAAAAGCCAATCTAGACAGTCCCAATCTGGGTCAGGTACAGTGTAGAAAGCAAATAATCTCTATTCCTGACCCTCCAGTTTGCTAGGCCCTGCCCTTGATCTCCAGATGCTCTAGCTATCTCTCAGTAAACATCACTTTCCTAGTATGAAGCCCTCTTTCCTTCTTTGCTTCACTATAACCCTCCATGGCTGACAGACCATACACTTTCCAAAGTCTATGTTAATTTTCTTAACTGGTGGTGTTAAGTCCATCGTCTCCATTTAAAGAGACAGAATCTAGAAGCTGTCACAATTCCCTAGTCCAGAAGAAATATGAATCATTAAACAATAAGAGTCAGTTATACAAGAATGATGCCTACAGAATATAAGGGATTGGCACACAGAGCAATGCACCTCGTCCACTTGGTTGCTGCACCAAATAAATCAAGGCATGTCAACACATCAATCAGCTAAGTCTGAAAAGGAAATAAACACTGCTGCTATTACTGTAACTATTAGCCTGGTCTGGAAAGGAAAACGAAAGCGGGAGCAGTGGCACAGCATATCACTCTCTCCTATTTTGATCAAATCACCTCTCCCCAGAAACAGGAATACCTTCTGAACCTGAACTCATTGTTTCGATTACTTAGATCTGACATGTATGGGCAGATTTGCAGTTTCAAATGAACTTCTCAGCTAGTCCTAATAACTGACATACAAAATAAGCCCTCGTCCTCGGTAAGGGTCAAATGTAGTTTTCACTGGCAGCTGACTGAAAACAAATCTCCAGACAAAAAAATATGCAGCTGAAGTTGAAGTGTAAATATACAGTAGCCTACAGGGACAAAACTTACTAGAGCATTGTGAGGTTTTCTGGTTTTCTTCACATTAAATGCTGAAAAGCTTGGTTTGCTTCATTTTTAATTGTGATAACATAATAGTTTGAAAAACTAAGCTGGACCAGGTACTCAAATTAAGAGGCAGGATCTTTCAAGAACATTCCCTGTCTTTGTTGCATTCTTAGCTGTCGCTATCCTGACAGATGAGAGTTTTCAAGATGAGAACTGGCTGAACTGTTTGTACCAACTCCTTACTTTCAGGTAAAAATGTAAATTCAGGCTAGTGAATGCAATCTGTTTAAAAATAGCAAGACTTTTTTTTTTTTAAAGCCAAGACACTCTATTTTGGCATTTTTTCTAATGAATCTTTCAACTTTGTTTCAAAATGACATTACATTTATAAATTTATCCAAACTGAATTCAAGAGAAAATAAAGAAAATTTGATTCACTGGCTATGCACATTCACTAGCTATGCTAGTTTTAAATGATTTCTACCTTCTAACAATAAAATCTAACACCAAACGCCATTCACCGATTCATAGGGGTTTATTTTTTTTTTTTAATGTTCTCATGTCATACAAATATGAAGCATTAGATAAAAATTTAGAGGGTAAGGAGGTCTTTCCACCTTTTCCCATATCCATGAAAACCTGCTCATGTTTCACAGTTAAACAAGATTTTGAAAATAAATCATATTTACAGTGAAAGTTCTTGCCCTTCCCAGCCTCCATGACAAGGATCTGCCGAGGAAGGAGGTGGGGAGGAGATCCTAGATAGACAGAGACTGATACAAATTTTATCGAGAAACATATTCTCATAAATTATTTTTCTTAACAATATTTGTTCATAATTTTTTATTATATTCTGAAAAAGTCATGCTAAAATAGATCTAGAGCTAAGATAATTGTTCTTTAAAGGTAAATTTCTAAATCCATCATTTCCCTTCTGGAAGGGTCATTTTGAATTAATAGAGATGCATCCATTTTGCCCCACCTCCCTGCCCTTTAATGCACCGAGTGTTCCAATTTTCTCCTTGTGTCACCATATAAAAAGATTTCAGATGTAACACTTCAGCATTTCATACTTGCCCAGAGACTTGCAGTTACAGGTACCATATGGTGAGAGAGTGACTACAAAGGTACATAGCAGAGAAGAAGGAACATATTGCAAACTCCAAGCGTGTAAGCATCTTTTAATATTTCTGAATGCTCTGTTCTTCTTCAGTCTAGTTTGTGGTCTGGGGAAATGGAGATCAAAATCTATTTAAAGCAGTTTTATTTTATGCCACACAATCCATGAATTGTATAAATTGGACCATGAGTTTTAAGTACATTAAAGCATTTCCTTGAAAGATAGCATTGAAACAGTAAATTCTCTTAACTGTCACATTTACATCTTCCCCTAGACATGATAGAACTTATTTGTGGCATATGCTCTACCTCTTTGCTTCTAAGAATTCACATTCATTCCTATCAATATTGATAACATTGCTGTCTAAAGATCAATATTACACAGTAATTTAGATATGAGCTATACTGAAATGCATTAGACAAATACGGTACCTAAGCTGTGCCACATAGCTGATTATAATAAACACACCGTCACAATTTGCGCTATGACATTCATCTAAAATGGAACAGAAAGCCATTGGTATCTAAAGAGTTACTCTTTCTACATTGTTAAAGGTTTGACTGTGAAAGACTAAACACCCAGTAAAGTTGCAAATGCTCTGCAGGTGCTCAGCTCCTCTCAAGGTCAGTCCATTAGTGATTAACACATTTGTAAATACTTTTGAGGCTTGTATTTTTAAAGGATCTCTCTCGTTTTGCTGGAGTTTTTGGGTTCTTTTTTTTTATGGTGGTAGCTTTGTTACTGCCTATTGTTAGGTTCAATAAAGTATGTTTTCTAGGTGGTTAATTTTTTTTTTGTTTGCCATGTATGTCGATGGAGATAAGTGTTTTAATTACTTTTTTAATGTCTATGCTTTTGTATTTTCTTCCTCTCTCCATTTATTTCCTGCTGTTGAGATTACTGCCTCATCTCCACAGCAGGTGGCTCTTTCAAATTTGTTTTCTTTGTAAGCCTGGTAGATTTATTTTGCAATATAACTGCTCCTTTTTACTGTTTTTTATTAATGATTTCTTTACTTTGGATAGGTATGATTACGAGGTTTGTAGGAGTAATTCCCTAATGGTGGCTAAAGGCCCCATTCATAGAAAAAAGCAAGTAAAGGGCAAAAAGTAAAAGAATACAAGACGCTTGGGTTAGCCTTTTCTTGCACAAAAGTTAGAATGAACACTGTGTACAGTTTATGTGAAAGAGTACCCTCCACATCTATCAAGAAAATGTATACACACTTGCTGCAGTGCATTCTAAATTCAACAACTATGTCCATACCATAATATCTTTTAAAAACATCTACGTAGCTGAACCTGGAAGTAATGCAGTCTACAGGTCTCACACATTACTTTGTTCCTAAATTAGACACAGAGATAAGGGATCCGAGCTCTTGCAAATGGTTTGAAATAACACGAATGAAGTAGTCAGAAATAAATTTGTTCTTGTAATTCAATTTCTCTTTGAAGCCAATTGTCCAATCCCAGTTTAGCTGTAGCCAAAATTCACAACACCTAAATACCAGAAACCGCAAATAGAAATCATAGGCAGAGTTTAGAACCAATCCACCCAAGTGATGGAAATCAGGATTATGACCACACAATCAGGATTTTTTTTGTGTGAGGTTGGATTACAAAACACTGCAGCCTTCTGCTCCATCTTCCCAACATTTAGTGATCCCATGATCAGATTAGATTGACATCTGATGTTGACCAAAATGTCCAAAGGTGAACTATAACAACTCATTAGCACCATCAAATAGAGAGTCCACCCCTAGTTTGGTTATACTGTAATCAGGCTAAGCTCTTCTCAAGGTTTTAGCCTACACTCCACAGCCTACCTGTAGTCTTAATTGCTCTTAATTTTATTCTGATCAACATATGAGACCCACATTTCAAATATTATTGGGGTAACATTCAAGTATGACCAAAGCAATGTATAGTCGTAAAAATCACCAATGTTTCAAGATGATTAAACAAAGATCTGGAGAAATTATGTGGTGATTTTGCAATTCTCATATCTGGGTATTCAATAAAATGCTATAAAGATTTTCAACTCCCAGTTTGACTTGCGCACTTATCTTCTAAAGCACTCTTTTAAAATGCATACCTCAGAACTGAAGCATTCAGTATCACTAAGTGCTTTTAAAACATATTTCTCTAAAGGATACGCTAGGAGAAATGATACTAGGCTGGACAAAGATATACAGCTTCCTAAATTAAAGAACAGATGGTAATTCTAGCCTTTCTTGTCAGGATGGAAACCGATACTTAATGTTGCCCATATCTGAAGTAATAGTCAGTTCGAGGATTCTAGGAAGTTAGATGGTAGTCCTCGTGAAAGGACTTGCTGAAATGTGAAGATTACTCTGAAGAAAACCTCATCATATAGAAGGATGAATGCAGAAGTCTGCTTACCTTCCCTCTGGTTCTGTTCTGCCTGGTATTGTTTATCACAGGACTTAGAGCACTGAAACAGTTTGCTATAAATCTTGATTTGTAGAACATTAGAGTTCTGAAAATTGTAATACAGAGCAACTGAAGAAACATCTGCTGTAAAAAACCAAGTGGAATATTGCTGCAAACCTTTCTTATGTCATCCTGGTAACATTTATTATACTGGTGACAAATCTGAAAAGGTCACTAGCAAAAAATGCATTTAGTAGTCTCAGTCAAATCCATTTCTAACATAATAATGTACCATTCCATCCAGGAAAAGATCTTGCCCCAGTCTGCTTACCATAAAGCTGAACTGGATTTTTAGTCCTGACTGGGCTTCGGTCACTTCTCACAACTGGCATAATTTACCACTGGCATAAGCTGTCATCATTCAGGAACATCCTTGAACTGGCATAGCAGGGATGCTGAAGCTTTAAGATCTGACATACTAATCTTGTCAGTTCCTTTCCTGCTTCCTTCTGCAAGTTTGTTCCTCACATTTAACATGCCAGAGGAAAGACACAGCAGGGCTGTGTTTCCTCCAGACACCAGCCAGATAGTATTTGTCAGTGTGATATGCAGCACTATGCTATAGGAGAAGAAACTGGCCCCAGTGCTTACTCTTGTTCAGTAAATGGTGCTGAAGTGAAGAGGCCACAAGAGCGAGATCACCACCTTGGAGACTGTCTCTCAGTAACTTGAAAGGCACACACACAAAAAAATCTATCATGTCAGAAACCATATGGCAGGGTAAAGTGATTTTTATACAGCATAGGGTATCTGAATATGCAGAAACAAAAGCAAAATAAACTGGATGGAGAGATTATGAGCAACACACATCTGAAAAGAAAGCAGAAAATATTACAAAAACTGTTTGCAATAGAAACCATATCTTTATCCAAGCAGATTCATTATAACTTACCTGTCTAACATGTCCACTTTATAGGCAGTCATGCTGCCATATTAGAATTATATGAATATAAAGCCGATGAAAATTTACAAAGGGAAAAATCAAACATTAGCACAGAAGAGAACTCTTGATACTCATTTTTTGTTTTAAAAAATTGAAAAAATCTTGAAAAGCTGAATCAATAAAAGCTACATATGGTAAATATGCAGGGAGTGGATAAAATGAGAATAAAATTAGTGGAAAACATTCACAAAGGAAAAAAAAACCCACTTAGTTGGCATCACAAAATAAAATAAATACTAGGCCTCTTCACTGTTGCTGCAACAGTTGATAAAATATCTATCAAAGGAAACAAATTTATCCTGTCAAAAGACATGAGGAATAATACAAGTCATTTATATTCTGAAATAATACCTTTGGTCAGAACTCAGGCACTATACAACAAGGAAGTTGCAATGAGGTGTACTGAGACATCATCAACTTGTACAAGCTGAAATCATCCTGTATTTTTAATTTAATAGTAATATAATTGCTGATAGGTGGTATCAAAGTGTTACAAATATCAACACGGATTTTTAGAATACCGTTTCCCAAATTTGATGAAATAGAAATATTTAAGAATCACAGAAATATCTAACTATAGCCATTTCTCTTAAACTCACTCCTATTACTCTGTGGCATGCTACTTCCATAGCTTCCACTCTATTTGAATATAGTGCCTATGAAACAATAAGCTGGAACAATTACAGATTTTCAGCCTATATAACTGTATCTATATTATATATCTGTAAAATCTGATTTATCCAGGAAGATAATCTCACACATTAAATAATAATTGGAAAATACAGGACTTATTGGTTATTCCTATTATTAAACCCAAACTTTTTTAACAAAAAAAAATCAACAGTGAAAACCAGCACTGTCTTCCAAATACTATTGATTACCACTCTATCTGAAATTTCAATATAGGAAACAAACATTCTTTCCCAGTTCTTTATATTATATTGTCTTATCTTAAATCTTAGAATGTTTTCTAATACACTGGGTTTGTCCACATGGAAGAACAAAAAGATGCTATAAAGCTTATTCAGTAAATACTCCTGTACCGTTCTGCCCACGCTGCATTTTTGAATCACTTCAGGTAAACCATCTCTACATAAATTTTACAATGATGCCTCAAAAAAACACCTCTAAACATTACTCATTTTTCTGCAGCACAAATCTACAACTGAAAACCTATCATCAGTGCATTCTCATAAAAAGGCAATAATTAAATGTTTTTTCCTGTTCTTCTACAGCACATTATTTGAACTATGATAAAACAACCTATCAAATTTCCATTTATTATTTCTACCTGAAGGGCTTTGCCAGCTCACACAAGCATAAATCTCCATTTGTCAGATTTAAACTGTACCTGTCCCAGCTGCTATGAGGGTTCATAGCTCTTGTCCCTTAAAAATTACCGAATAGCATCAAGCGACATCACCTCCCTCCAGCCTTCACTGACCCTTGCAATCAATAGTATTTGTAACCTGTACGCGCACAGTTAAGTAGAACAGAAGCCGTGCACTATCCCAGTTAACCACATTGAGCTGTGATACTAAGATCTGCTCCCTTGTGTCTCCTGTGATCAATTTTAATCTCTGGACCAAGAATGAAAGAATAGAGCCCCTTGTTTCTGAATTCATCTGAAACGGATGTTACAGATTTGTAGGTCTGTGGATTTAATACAACCAGCAGTTCAAGGAAAGAACACATCTAAGCTGTCATTCATTCTTATTATTCTCAGTGTATTTTGAATCTTCAGAAAACAATACAGAACAGAGGAAAATGCACATGCACTGACTTAAAGTAAGCTCACCTTGTTAAAATACCATCGGGTAACAGTTTTTGCTAGAGCTGTACCCATTACTGGCACTGCAGGTAAGGTGGAGGTCAGTCATTCCGTTATGATTACTTTGTTTAAAGGTTTATAAATAGACTGCCAATATTCATTCCTTCTGGAAATGTGTCATATATAGTAAATTAAACAGAAATTCCCTAGAAATAATAAAGCCTAGTTCTGCTCTATTAAAAAGAAACAATTATGGAAAGAAAGATTAATTCAGGTTTCTGATAGTATTTGTTCTCTCACCTCCAAACTAATTTTATATAAAAGAAGGCAAATTTGCCAGCCAATTAGTCTAATTAGACAACGGTATCTGAATGTAGAGCAGGAAGAAAGCAACTTTAGAAACCTACTCTGGTAGAAAAAGTGCTTTTTGAATCTCTCACACACTACCAGAATGCATGTTTCCAGAGTTCTCGTAGCTGCATATTTATAGGCTTGGCTATATTGGCTCCTCGTCAGCAGCTCCAGTGCCATGAATCATCTATCAAAACATTTGAGAAGACTTTCTTACTCATTTCTTTAAAGCAACATTTTTGAAGAGACATTTTCAACATGATTATGCTCCAGTGTTCACTATCAATGAAGAAAAATAGCACGCAGAGTTTTATAATTGCAGGTGAATAATATGTATGCATCATCAGAGGCTTTATCTTCCCAGATCATCACATGCTGTGTGTCAGTATAGAGTATGCTGCAACAAATCTGACATTCTTGTAACATGCTGGAGGGTCAATGAGCTTTCTCACTCAGGTCATTCACCCACTTCACATAGATGTTCTTATCATTAAGCACATATTTTTCTGCCTTTCCTTTTAAAAGCAGCTGTAGCAAGAAGTTTTATGTAAATATCCTGTTAAAGTGATATTCGCCTACACAAGTAAATGAGCTGGAAACATTAAACCAACTATATAGCTACCCCTGCATACTGTCATATACTGGAAATAACTAAGCAAGGTCGTACTTTGACCGGATCCTATTCTGAGTAAGAGTCAACGATAGAAATTGTCTATGGCCTTTTTAATGCATTAATTAAATCTGAATTCCTTTCCCAACATCAGCATATGTTCTATTTCATATGAAATTTTATTCAAAGACAGAGTGAATTTATTCACTAGTTATACTATTTTTGTCAAGTGCCTGAAATTTCCTTGGGTGTTTCACATACACTGACAGGGCACTAAATTTGGTACTGGTGTATTTCTGGTCAGAAATATAATGCAGTCGAACATTAGATGCTGTATGGCTATTAACCAGAAAACAGACAGAGATATGATGGGGAAGATCTCCAAATGTCTCCTCAACACCCAACAGCCAAGAACATGAAGTGAAACACTGTCACTGAAGATCATGGGTCAGGTACTTGGCTTGTGGATGCAGAAATCTGCACAGGTACACACAGGCTCCCACCTCTTAAGCTCATTCTTTTGGTGGCCAAGTAAAAAAAATAAAAATGGGAATCTTATATTTATGTTCAGCAACTAATTTTTGTGATACTTACAGTGTCAAAGAGATAGCAACCTATCTCCCTCTTCAGTCCAGGAAGAGATGGCCATGTCCAGAAAGATGCCTGTTTCATAAAGTTAAAACTAGATACCTAGAATTGTCTGCAGCCAATGGTGCAAATAGTCCCATGAGAACATCTGTTTCCCCTGACACAGCCATCTGAGCCATACTTATGGTAGCCTAGCCACACAAAGATACCAAGGAGTAAGCATGAGTCCTCAATGTCGTCTTGGTGCCTATTTGCAGAACTACAGCAGGAAGACCCTCTCCTAGTGGAGTTTCAAATGGTAACAAAACCAAGAAGCATCTAATCAATAAATAGAAAATCAAGTTACATGGTCCCAGAAGGTCCCTCTAACAAGGCTTTCTCTCTGAAATGTTCATGCTTGTCTAATGCTGCTGCTTTTAATCCTTTCACACCAGTGGGTCCTACATGCTTGCATTAGTGCTAATGTAAAACAAATGAACATTTTATACAAGGATATCCATTCTCCCCAAGTAAAGGGGTTAATACCAAAGTAAGCTTTAGGAATGTAAATTATTTTCCCCGTGTGGCTGAAAAACTACATGAGTTATTCATTTAAAAATTATTAGCATATAAAATCATTATTATCTCTGCAGTTAATATACAGTTCACTGACAACCTTTTGGACCATTACAATTAAGAAAGGCAGCATCTTTAATGAAGTTACAAAACACATTGTTTATTAAATAGCAAACTGTATCTTTAATTACTTTAAATATTATAATCTGATGAAAAATTATTTCATAAACCTCAAGACAAATTATGTCAGAGATGGAGTACGCATTTTCTTCCTCTATGAATCCTAAACAGCACTTTCAATTTGCTTACTGGTTTCTGTTGTATGCAAATATGCCCTTGAAATTGCCTTCAAGTGCCTAGATCCAATGCCACGATCATAAATTTAACACACAGTTTGTGCTATTCTTTCTTTTTAAAACAGACTTAATTTTTGTCAAATGTAGAATTTGGCAGTTGTAGTAACTGCAGCTTTGCTATTAATCCTCAGGAGTTAAACTGAAGATAGGCTTCTGTGGAGGTCCCAAAATCAGGCTCATTGAAATAAAGACTATTTGGGGGTTGGTTGTATTTTATTATTTCACTGTTCTCTTTTGAACTAAAGACAACTTTTGTTCAAAACTGTCAAGGGCTTTGAGGATATGCTATAATGCCAACAAGCACATACTGTGAAATTTTAGATATTACATCTTTTTTTATACAAAGTAATCTCTGCACAGTGTTAAGACACTTTTTGCTGTCTGTCCTGTATTAGGGCTACCTGCTTGATGTGCCAGCCACCATTTGACAAAGGCTGAGTGCTGCACAATTAAAGAAAAAGTTCAGTTGATCACAGCATTAGGTCCTTCACTGTGCTTTGGATCAAATCCAGACCAAAGTCAGTATTAAAATGCCTTGATTACTGCATCACTAAGACAAAATTAATACATACAACTTCAATTATGTCAACATCAACTTGCCACTGAGTTTTGACATTGTTTGGAAACCCTCAGTTAGCTCTCAGACTTTCTCAGGCTAATCAATGAATCAGGAAAGCAGAGAAACTATCTTCAATTACTTTATGCTAAAAATTTGCTGCATTCTATCTATGTCTTCTTTCAGGCAATATTGTCCATGCAAATCATGAAGAGAGACCGGGGAGAAACAATTATTCAATGTGATACTATACTAGTGTAATATTATAATTCAGTGTGATACTATAATAGTAAAAGTGAATTTAAAAAGCAGCAAACCTTTCTGAAAGCTTCTGCCAATGTAATTTCAATTGATATTATATATAATTATAAAATACAATCATTGCGAACATGCTATTTAGAGTTGAAACAAAAATACACCGAAGATCAAATGATAATTAACATGCTTACTGCACAATTAGCACAAAAACCCTCTGAATATGGAAATCCATTCAGAAACATACTTGGCAGGGTTTTGGGGCTACCTATGTACCAGAAGAAAAACCTAGCTAGGAATTGTAGGCAAGTTGGCCCGTGAAAGTCAGATACATTTGTGAAAGCACTTACAAGAAATTTTGAAACGAGTTTCCCTTCAGAAATCTAAGGTTAACTGTAACACTGCTAAAGGTGTTACGGACCAAACTGAATACAGTACTTGAAACAAATCTCTTCCTGGGTGTGCACCTCTGGTTGATGTGGCCCTAAGTATCTTCAGGATCCATACCTTGTGTTCCAAAAGACCTGTATGTCTGCACATTTCTGATGAACTATTTAACAGAGAGTCTGCCTTGGAGGCAAAGAACATCAGGAGTGACAGGAGACTTTCAGAGCAAGCCTTCTTATGTATTCAGAGATGTTCAAAACCCAACTGGATGTGGTCCTAGGCAACCTGCTATAGCTGACGCTGCTTTGAGCTGGGAGGGGCTAGACTAGACAATCTACAAAGGTCCCTTCCAACTATTTTAAGATTCTGTGAAATATACTCCTAAGCTATGGAAAGTTTTGTGAAGTTTTTATCTGAGATTTGAAAAATCCACTAATACAGTTTGGTAAAAGAAAAGTATTCTCTACTAGGGCACAGGCGCTAGACATGCACAGAAAATAAACAGAAATTCACAGGCATCTACAGGCATTTTCCACAGACCCTATGTGTTTCTACCAGGTACAGGGGGCTTCTAGGCAGTGTCAGTGTACTAGGACTCAGACCCTTTCTTCATCTACCCATGTTACAAAGAAACAAAGCTCACAGATGGATAAATAGGAAATGCAGTGCTCACATAAGGCTGGAAAGTTAATTCCTGAAACAACTTCACTCCAAAACCTCCTTCTGTGCTTCCATTTAGTACTATATATACTTGCTTGCAAAAACCACATCTTGCCACTCACAGTCCTTTTCCCAATAAGTGGTGGAGCTGGGCTTGTCTTATTCAACAAAAATTTTCACTAATCTTGTAAAATAGGAGAGTAGGACAAAGCCAAGGACTTCAAATCAAAAACTCAGTAAAATTTTCCTCCATTCTTAGACTATTTAAATTATTAGTATTCAAAAACATCTTGAATACCACTACCTACAGTCAGGGATGATTACAACAACAACAAAAAATAAGAACAGTAGTTCTACCTAGTTTTCTGACAGGTTACAACTGATACTGCTCAATACCAGAGCTTCCTGACAGTCCTTGTAATAATCCCACCACGCAGATGAAAAATCTTGATTTGTACATCCGACTGCCCTATTGACAAAATTGTCTTTCAGAAGTTCAGCATCAACAAATCAGTTTATACCAAACCAAGCCTTTCACATCAGTATTTTTAATGATAAAGTAGTTTTGCTTCACATATAAAATTAGACTACGCCTGCTTGAACACTTGCAAGAGAATGACTTTAATTAACCTCAGGAACAACAGTAGTGTGAGGAGAGACTCAGATAAACAGAATCCTCTGCTAAAAAAAAAAAATAAACCTGCTTCTGACTTCTGCATTCTAGCAACCACTACTTTATTTCTGATTATAGTAGACGTATAAGTAGAAAACAAGTATTCACTTATGCATTCAAATGCAAAATCAGATCTGTATGTTAAAGGGATAGCACATGCAATGAAAGGTATCAACCTGATAACCTTGCACTGACAATCACATCACCAAGCATATCACAGATACAACTCCATACCTGTAAGTACAGGTCCTTAAAAAACTCAAACTTTTGAAGGGAGGGATTAGGATTATAATATCCCTTGAGTTTGCAATCAAATACTGAGCATATATTATTATATGTATACATACCTGACAGATGGGTTTTTTTCATGGTCACCTCTATCATCAATTTAACAGAAAAGAACAAAGCCATTTTCTGAGATCATACCTCAGGAACGAAGTAATGAATTAAGCCACTTTTCAGAATATTTGAACAATGAAACTATTGAAGGGATGAGAAACAAAACTATTACTAAATGAAGCCTTTGCAAGACAAAAAGATACTACTATTGAGGCACCATAGGGGAGAGCTGGGGGATTTTGCTATTTACTTATTTACCCATTCTATCATTTACACAAATAGTTTAGAACACTGTACTGAACCCAAAATTCTTAATTACATAGATTTTACAGTATAGGGGAATATTAATCAATAAAAGGTAAGTCATATATCCAACTAAGATTACTTAAAAACATGGAAAGAAATACAGCAAATGGAGCCATCAGATGCCATAAATGAAATGCTACCGTGACATTAAAGAAAGAAAACAAAATATTTAAAATTTCCGAAGCCTTGTAATTAAATGTATAACAAACACAGCATGCAGAATTTCTAGCTGTACTGAAAGAGCCATAAAATTTATAAAATGAAGGTAGTGATATTACAGCAACACCTTCTCATCTTCATTGCATGTAGAAATGCAAATCAGTTCGGCAGACAGTAAACTATACTCTATGCTTGGCTGCATGAGTTATTTCAATACCAGTAGAAACAAACAGCACTTACTGTTTGTAGTGCTTTTTGTTGTCAAGGTGCTACACAAACAGTCAATCCTCAAAATACCCAGTATCCAGATAAACATTTATCACTGCACTTTACAGATGTGCAGAGAAATTTATTTGCTGAGGACCATACATTACAAGCAAGGTTGTGATGGCTTTCGGGCATTCAAACAATTCAAATGCTGGAACAGTGGATCTTTCATAACCAGAATCTTTATGGTCTGTAAAGCATGTAGACTATTTTCTGCCTAGGACAGTGCTCATGCAAGCACCGTCTTAACAGTTATCTCCTTCATTTGGAGCTCTGAAGGCACCAGACCACCTGTGCCCTAAACACGAATGTAGGTGCTGAGAGAAGTGGACAATGTCCTTAACAGCCTCTTTCTAGGGTATTAGAAAGGCCTTGGAGACTGAAGGAACTTTTCAACGACTAGAGACAGGAATCAAGCCTCTAACATGGATTAACTATTGTAAAATGCTTATTTTTGCAACTATTTTCCTTTCCTCGTTTTAAGAAGATGCATCATATCTACAGGCTATGTCTCATCATAGCTATTTTGCCAGTAGCCTGTACAGAGCGTACATAGGTAGAAAGACTCACACCTAACAATCGGCAGCTACACCCTCTATCTTTGGGAAACACATGTGAATGCTAATATTAAAAACCCAGGAATAATATGTTGTCAAAGGGTTATTCAGAGAGCAAATCAAAATTAGCACCTAATTAAAAGTCCCCCTGTTTCTGTGGACTCCACACAGAGTAGTAAGAGCTCAGCTGCAGAAGCAGCACAGGAGGTGATTATTTAATGAACCGTATATTTGAATGAGATGGTCACTTGGTGTCAGCACAGACAATGGCAACCTTCCTTCATGATTACTAGTTTTCACTATTAGACTTTTTTGGACTTGTCTAATTATACATCTTCTCTTACCTGTAACCTAGCAACCTTAGCTGTGATTTAATTGTGTTTTAAAAAAAAAAATATGACTGACTTAAGAATATGCATATTCTCAAGAGTTTACTAAGTAATGTAATCAAAACTGATGTAAAAATCTTCAAAACGCGCACATTTCCCCATCTTTTGATTTATAACAACTGACCAGTCAGGAAAGGTACTTATATAAAATACTGATTACTGATTTAGTACGTTACAAACAATATTTTGCCAAAACCAGAAAGGATCCAGATTCAGCAAAACACATCCCTTACATTAATTTGTTCTTTTACTTTAAAGAAAAAGCTAAAATGTACATTATCAAAGGAAGGGAACTATTGAATATGTGGCTAAAATAGCTACATAAGCTTTTTGCCTTCTTTTACTCCTTTTACATTTTTATCATCTTTATGCTTACTGCTTATGTCTTTCAGCTTTTATTTCTTCAAGTCGCCTTTTTTTTTTCAGCTTATGCATTCTACCTAATTTCTCTTCCTTTATATTTCCTTAATTTTTTCAGTTCCATTTCCTTGTATATATTTTTCTTGTTTGCTTCCCCTTTATCTACTCTTTTCTTCCACTTTTTTTTGCAGGGTTCCCCCCTTCAGCCCTTCTATTCCACGCTCACAATGCCAGCATTGTCTCTGGAGCAGCCAAAAGTAACAAGACTCAAACACCACTTGCCTGGTGGCCCAAGGATTTGTCACCTATAGAATGCTCTGGAGAAAATGTTTTCTTATAACTTAGTTATATCATTGCCCTAAACAATGCCTAAAATATCTGTAGATCACTACAAGGCATTAAATGGGGCTGTGGAACTGGATCACTGAAGATGTTATGATGTTGAAACAGCTGTATATGGCAGTATCTGTCATTGACTGCTATACTGTAGAAAGTGTGGACATGGCACAAACATAGCCAATACCCGTGAAATAGATATCTACATTTTTGGTAGATGTCCTGGGAGCCTAAAATTCTACATTAAAAAGATACAGAGCTAATGTTATATTTTTTTTTTATGCATAAAACAAGTGTTTTAAGCACTTTTTTCTTGCTATCACTCTTCCACAATGTCTATCATAGGTTGTTGTACTTCAAGCATTTACACTCATACTGAAGTCCATACACTGTAAGTTAAAGTGGTCTGTTGACACTGTCTATTGAGGCAAACCCTGAGTCAAGACCAAGTTCGCTCCCTATATAGAAAGTGAGCTCCCCCTCAAGCAAACCTTGTTTATACATCTGTCATTCAGACAGGACACAGAGTATGGCGTGTGTAGTCACTCCAAACACTGCATCAGAGCTGTGCAGACATACCCATAAATGCCAATGGAATTACTTACATTGTGTAAAGTGAAGTCTGTGCATAAGCTTTTGTGAGAACAAGGCCGAACGCCGTTTTTAACATAAAAACATTTTACACAACTCCTCCCACACTTCTTAAAACTGCATCCCTAATTATGGAGTGTGGAGATCTACTATAAGTGATTGATGTTGTTTTGTATGTTGTTATGGAAACAAACCAAGTAGGAGTTTCTGCTTTGCGTTTAGAATTTCGAGTCAGATTTTACAGTAAATAACTAAGCTTTCCAGTGTATAAGCAACAACACCATATGGCCATTAATCTCAACCCAAAGACTATGTCCTCACTTGCCACTACTTGTTAAAATTAAGGTTTTTCCAGGAATAGAGTAAAAATCAATGGGCCTGCTCCATCCTGTCACTGGTCAGTAAGCAACAAAACATGGTCGTCTCAATTAGAGACAGTTTGTAAGTGTGAAAGTTTGACAAACTCAATCAAAACATTCATTAAAAACCAATGTTTAACTCAAACTTGAGCTGACAAATTCTGCAGCTCTCAGGACAGAACACCTGCCCTGGGGATGCTACAGCCATACACAGGAATTTATGGAATGTAAGTTCCCATCAAATGAATGACATATCTAAGTTGAAAGCTATTAACTTCTGAAGTATTATTTTGGTATTGAACACGTGTGATGTGGGTACCTTCCGAACAAAAAGGAAACCAGTGTTCCCTAAGGAACTTACTGCTCAATAAACAGAGGATTGCAAACAGATTGCGAGTGAGATGAAAGGTAAAAGCCGCATGAAGAAAGAAAACATCAAAGGTTCAGTATGAAAATAATAACATTAATTTTGCTTCTGTGGGAGTTAAGTGACCTGGATAGACCAGATCATGATTCCAGTCCCAATCATTTTTAGTTTGTGCATAGAGATAAACTTCAGCATTGCATATATGAATCAAGCCCTGTATTGTGGCTATCTCCTCTCCCTGCACATGACAACGGGACTGACTATCGTGTTCCTTTGGGTCTCCTCCAAAGACTATTGTAATTCCACAAGGACCCTCTCTGCCACCAAGAGGCATTACTGATTACCTTCTTTCTTTGTACATTGCTGGACAAGCTCCCAAGCAGATAAAAATGTTCTCCCTGGCACCAACACAAAAATGGAAGGTGCATCCCTTTCCTGATAAACTGTGACACCAACAAATATCTTGTAAATGTAGTCACCACCAGTTCATACATCAGTGGAAGTCCAGTGGTTTCCTGCCTTGCCTGCTCCGTTGTCCTTTTTTGGAGTCACACCAGCAACACTCCTGGATTTGCCCAAACTAATAGTCACTAGCCCAAACAGACAATAATTATTACAGGTGGTTGTTTCCTGATCACTGAGCAGTGTCATACAGGCCTCAATTGGCCTCGGAGACATGCACCTTGATCAGGTCAAGACCTGTCCTATCATTAAGGCCCATCAGTGAACCCCAGCAACAGAGGATCCCTCATTTGGATTCAATGCACATTCTCAAACATGCCACAAATCTGCTTGTTTGATATCACACTGGTTCCTTTCCGAGAAGCCAGCCATTCCACCCCCACAGGGCATGACCACTTCCCTTACATCCTCATGAGCTGCAGGAAGAGAACGGAAGCTGCCCTTGCCCAGCTTCATGACGTCCTTATTCTGGCTCTTGATTTTACCACTGATTCCAATCTTTCTTGTTCTTTTTTTTTTTTTTTTTTTTTTGCTCTGAGGGAGTGCGATGTCACTCCAGTTAGGGTGACAAGCTTCCTCACCCATTCCAGAGCAAGAGACACTTCTGCCTGGGAAAACACTAATAATGAGCCTCTCTTGACACTGGATATTTATGCTGCCCTGGTGCCCTTTGCTGCATCCCTGGGTGATTTCTAACCAGGCCTTAATGTGATCCCATTAGTTATCCTGTAGCTTTGGGGACATCTAATATACACCCTGTCTGAGTGTGTACAGCTATGGATATAACCCCTACAGTCCTCTGCTGCCTCCCCCTAACTCTTTTTACTTCAGACATCAGGCTGGAATCTGGCTGAAGGACAAGGCTTAAACATCCTTCCTGGTGCACAGAACAACAATTTGTCCATCATCTGAATAAGCAGTGCAGTGTCTTTACAAGGAAACACTCAAGAGGACCAGGCAAAATAAACAACAGTCTTTTGTTCAGGCTTCTTTGCCCGAGCAACATTTTACAACCTTTGGGACGAGTTTCTTTTTCTATATCAGAAGGGAAAGCAATACAATTTTGATGGCACAGAAGGCGAATCAGAGGACTTGGAATATTACAGAGGCAGGTAATAAGAATAATATAAGGTGTTTCATAGGTGATATAATTGCAGTTATTTTTGATTTAAAAAATCAACTGAAATTAAGGTTTGAATTACACATAAATTAGCCACAGGGCTGCACTTCTAAAATCTCAGCTGAGTACTCAATTGTCACCTAAAAGTGAAACCAGGGTTGAATAACCAGCAGCCAATGCTACTCCTCTACAGTAAGAATAACTAATACAGAGGGAGTGAAATGAAAAGAGCTAGCAATGCATTTCCCCCCCAGCATATCAAGCAGGTTTTCATATGGAAGCAGTGGTCATCAATCACTTCCTCATTACCAACCTGTCATCTGGGTTTAGGCTAAATGTATTCTGGCTTGCTGCCATACTAAATGTTCAATGAAACATCCTTAAGGCTCTCTACAAGTTCAGCTGAAGTCGCACATGCTATACATCAAAGAGGAACATTAGCGTTATCATAGCTTAATAAATAGTGCCATTCTGGCAACGTAATCCTATGTTCTAGAGCTATCTTCCATTCTCAGTATTATACTGCTTAAGTAAACAATCTTGCTGTCTTGTGTGAAGTTTATTTAGTGATAAATGTATGTAAAGATAATTAGTCATACTGTTATAGATACACTTCCATCCTAGCTGAAGAACAAGAGCAAAAATAGCATAAGATTTTAAAAGCATAAAATGACATAATGAACTTTATCTTGAAGTATTAGTTCATAATTCTTGCCTACTGTAGTTTATTATCCAAGTTTCAGTGCATCGGAAAATGATGACAGTTGAAGGACTTCAAATCAATGTCTTTTCAAAATCATATTGGCTTGAATATGGGACTTCTGCATACCTCTGGGATGCAATACAGCCCCTAAGATGACTACACAATGTATTTCAACAGCTGTGAATACTACTTGCTTTGGGAATAACTCCTGATTTAAGTAAGGATACTTATAATTCATCATTCATTTCCATGCACAGCTGGAGCACTAAGTCCTGAGTCCTGAATCTGTGTTCAAATTTTAAAATGCCAGTGAAACACACATCTAGATTCTGAAGTGGCAGAATCTTCAGAAGGCACCTTAAAGCAAAGCCTAATAACACATTTTTATATATGTGAATCAGTTTAGCCACTCAAAGTTGTTTTAAAATAATGAAAAATCATCTAGAAATTTAAGAATACTTTTTTTGACCTCGTATAAGACCTCTCACCTATAAACACTACATGCAATCAGGCCCTACTATTCCTTAACTAAAATCGGAGAAATAGCTGCAATATGTTCAGAAATAGATTTTTTTCAAGTGATTTTAAGCATGTAGCAGGAAACCTGTCTTGACTAGTAAGCTGGGCTTGTTCCATGCAAAACACATTAAATTTAAAACATGAATTCAAGCTTTTACCTATATCTGACACTATTCCTTCCCATTGTGCATTCACAGGAAAGGCAATTCACTTTTTTAACTGAAGTTCTGACAAACTGGAGAGAAAGGCTGCTAAATGATTCTTTGATCTGAACAAGGCTGATATTATATATTGCTTGCTTAAACCAGGCTCTCCCTTTCCTGTTCTGTTGCTTCATCTTCTAAGCCACCTAACTAGAAATCAGTCTTGGGACAAACTTGGTTGTATACGGAGTGTTAGCAAGAAAGACTGGATTTCCAGATATGTATCTGGAGAACGAACTTGGTCTTTCAAATTTTGAGTTGCCTTGTGATTTGCATGCCTATTCCAGAACCTTTAACTTCTTTTATTCTTTTAAGGGAAGGTCTCTGCTGCAAAATGGTGATGCTCAAGTAGCTTAGAAAAGGTGAGATATCAAGAAGCAGTAGTAGTGGCACAGTTCTGGCACTTCTGAGAGCAATAAGAATGTATTTTGTGTGGTTCCTGCTGAGGTCTGCAAGGAAAAGCTGTGATAAGGTTTTTCTTTTACTCTTTCTATTTCTGTGTACATACTAAGGGCCAGGCATCAAACTTGTTGTTAATAACCCATAATAATATAGCTTAAAAAGCTTAGACAGATTTCATTTATGCCAAACATTAGATGCAAAACACATGGCTTCCATCAATTGCTTTAGTAATAACTTCAGTGGAAACAAGATCAGAATTTCTATTGTTGAAAGTTATACACTGTTAGAGTGGGGTGGTTTTTTTTTTGTTTTTTTTGGGCTTTTTTTTACAAAGGAACTGAAGAAAAAGTATGCAAAAAGTACATTCTGCATGTGAAAAACTGACTAGGTCCTTGATAAAATTAATACAGTTCTATCAGGACTGCAGCACTAAACCAGTTCTGTCCTTAACCCTAACCTTAACTCCATGGCATTTTAGAGCTCTTCTACAACACTGTTAGTCAGTGTCATCACTAAACACAACAACAATGAAAAAGGGCATTAAAAGCTATAACAATTAAAGGTGTACTATCATTTTCTTGTGTATTTGGTGTACAAGAAGGGAAGCAGAAAAACTGTGCTTGGCTTTCCTGCAAATGGGCTTGCAGCAGTTCTGTCCTCTTCCATGCCCTGTAGCCTAGAGACTTAGCTGCCTGATGACAGGATCCAGATCCTGCAGTGCAGAAATGATCAGATTTGCAATGCTTCTGACAGCTTTTGATTCTCAAGTTTCAATTTCTCTGCCAGACTACATTACTGCAACACCCATGCAGTGTTACTATAAATTCTGATTATCTACTTCTTTATGTTTGTTTGGTTTGGGGTTTTTTCCCCCTCTCCCTATAAATATACATGGGTCAGGATCCTGTGACGACTCGGAGGACTTAGTGTCCAGCTGTTCTTCCATATGTTCTCTAGGCCAACACCTGCTGCAGAGATACTACCAAGACCTCATGGTTGGCAAGCTGCTCTAATTCCACTCAGCTTGTAGGTTGAAAGGTCACTCCTTTAATGTAGTCAGTTTGTGGCTTCCACATTAAAGAGAGGGAGTTGCTATCACTGCTGGAGCTCTATTTTATGAAATCCAGTGACAGTAAAACCAGATGCCCTCCACTTTCATAATTGCTTTAACTGTCTAGTACATCTTAGAAAAATAACTTCTAGGGCCTGATGAGAGGATGAGCCAACCTCTCCACGAACAAGAGCACCTTCTAACTAAAAGCTGTGATATTACTCAAGGACCCGAAAGAACTGGCTGAAGGCATGGTCCGAGGACAAGATTAATTTCCTCTTCTTTTTATTCCAAAGACACTATGAAAAGAGAATTGAAGATAAAGTGGCTTTTTTCTCTGGTCTAACTCCTACTACAGAGGAGCCAGTAAGATCAAAACAAGATGAAGAACAGAGCAGAAAAGGCTGTACATGAAGAAAGCAAATGCTATGAATAGAATCTAACAAGATCTTAAACAAAAGTTTTGATAAACAATGATGCTAAGTAACTCGATATTATGTGACTATTACACTCTAGCCCTTCAGCGCTAAAATCCATAGACAAATCAAGGTGTGGAAATAGGTTCAAGGGATGTAGCAAACCACCTCCAATTTTACTAAAAATCAGTAAACCTTATTGAAAATGTTACCAGGTTATACCTTCTTTAAATGACAGGAAAATCTTTTTTTTCTGTCTGGAGTTTATACACACTGAAGCAATCAGTGCCAAATTCCAAGACAAAAAATATTTTAGATGCATACTCAAGACAGAAAAGTAAGAAAGTGGATAAGTTATACCCAAATAATATGTGCAGATTCATGGAACAGCACAGAGCACAATTTCCAAATATTCCCCATTGCAAAGAAGTGCTCCACAGTCACTGACCTGGCGTAAGATGAGAAAATGGGAAAGCAGGCTGTATCTTTCCACTGTCCCCTCTACCTACTTCCAAACCTAGAGAAAAGGCAGTTTTCTCTAACACAGGACCCAGGGCACTCCAGTGTGTCTGAACCCACATAGCAGTTTCATGGAGGTGAGCCTGCACCATCATTAGCTCCATGTGATCCAAACACTGAGGCAGCTCTGAAGAGAGCCAAAGGACCTGACGTCAGATCGACACATGCAGACGTACCACAGAAAGAATAAGGTCACTTCAGAAATTAAGGGCAGTCTAGAAGACTACCCAGCAACTACAAGACTAGCATAGAAGTGTGCATAAGTGAAATCTCCATCTACAGGTCATTGTTAATTTTCAAACACGCAGCTTACAAAGGGAGAAGAGAATTAGACCTTTGCTTATAAACACAATTAGAGCACATTTAATGAACTTTAATGACAGTACCTTTTAATAACACTACAAGTTTTCCTGATTTCAATGTTAAAATTGCATCAATACATTTTTTCACTTTTATTATCTTTCTAGGAAAGAATCCTTTCTGTTCATATGTGTAGTTTGAACAGCTGTATGTGATGCCAAATGCAAACACTAAAGGGAACTTCCAGCATATTAAGTTTAACCCTCGTTTCTGTCTCAATGATAGATGCAAGAATTCCAACTAGGTTATTCTTATGAACGAGTTAAATGATTTGTATTCAAAGCAACCTTAAAAATCCCCATGACAAAGTGTACTTGAACAAAAATACCCTGCATGTGACACATCCTTTACAAGTAATGTGTTTCCATTTTTCACATGTTGCATCTCATTTATTTCATTCAGGCACACACAGTTAAATCTACAAGATAAGGTAAGTTTCCAATACCTTTGAAATAATAAATCATTTCTTACAGATGTTTTCACCCACTGCAGAGCTGCTGCTCATTAATCAAACATTATCAGTATCTATCACTGCCCAGTGCTAAACAGGAAAGGCACCTCATTTTTAGTTCTGACTTTTATTCACTGGTTAGTCCCTGACCCCTATACTACTGTATGCTTATTAGAAATATGGAAACACTTACTGCATGGCAGATCTTACTACAAGGAGTTTTAGAAGGAGTATTATACAAGCAGAGGCATAATTTTTCTCTGAGAACGAAAGGGAATAAAGTCCAGCTGCTCTTCAAATTGGCAACACAAATGCAATTGCATTGTCTTCAAATGTGAGTAAAATGTAACTATTTCTGGCCTAAATCTTTTCATATCTGAAATGTTGGAAAAAAAAAAAAATCAGGCACTATGCAAGGTATGTCTCATTTTTGATAAATTATTAAAATTTCATTTCAGAAAACAGTATGTAGGATACAATACAAGTATAACAGCATAATCCTGTGGGGTAGAATTTAAAGAAAATGGTACAATGAGAGAAGCTATCTGATAAAAGAATTCAATTTCCTTGTGATCATTAAGATATTGCTGGATTCCTGCCAATAACGCAAAATAAAATTTGCATTATTTAATTTGCTGTTCTGGTCATTACACATCTTTTTTCAAAATACCGAAACAGAAATGAAATTTAGGGAAGCAGCACAAATTGCAAGTAGTGACAAATGAAGATTTCTGTAGCTCCAAAAACCAGTCTGAATGTTTGCCAGCAAGAACAGTCTACCTTCTCCACAGCACTTTTACAGTACTGAGCACTTTTATAGCCTTTTCACTTCTAAGTTTCACTATCCCTGTATGATAGTGTAGAAGAATGAAGTCAGCCAGGAGGTCAATAGCCAGAGCCCAAGTCTCACTCTCAGCAGAGCATCGCACCACACTGCTTCCCTCCAGTGATCTACCGTGGCGCACCATTTATATTTTTGTTATTAACCAAGTGAAAAATTAAAGGCAATGAAAATGGCTTCCTGTTCAAAACAACTACCACTTCCTGACACAGCTGCAATTCACTCAACTCTCCTTTAACTAAACATTTTGTCTGCAGATTCTATAGCTTTCTGAATGAACACTGAACGCCACACTTCCATCTATGATTATTCACTCTGCAAGGCTGATTAAACACACTCCATTCTTGCAAGCATGGCAGGTCTACAGAAGTGAGTGAGCGAGCTACAATATGTATTTTCTATGCTTCCACACAATAAAGGGCACATTCAGCATGTGCAAAGGACCGTATTTGCATTTGAAAACTAAGGAACCAACCTGCCAATGTAGTGGATATGTTAAGACTCTTATGTCCCTATGATTTAAAAAGTGTTAAGATTTCAAAACAGCAGAGTTTCAGAATAACAAACTTGGGAGCCTCAAGAAACACACAAATGTAAACAGGCTACTATTTGGATGCCCAACTGCATGAAATCTTAGGTGCACTTTTTTGGTTTGAAGCAACCCTTATCTAGCTCTCTAAAGGTTAAGAAATCTTCTCCCAGATAAAAATTTAGCCATCATTTTTCATCTACAAAATATTTGTATTGGGCCATAATAGAATCAAGCATCAAGCCTGTGTGTCCCAGTGAAGAGAAAAGCAATCACGTCTAAGACACCTGTATATTAAAATAATGAATTGTGATATTATCTATGTCTTACTACGAAACAATATACTAAGTAGAAAATTGGAATATCTTTCTTTTTGAAGATATGTTCTTTTCTCATTTAAAAATTGCAATGTATTAGAGAAAAAGCTATAAATATTGTCCTATTGAGAAACTGTCTTTGATAATGGTTAATGATGTAATCTCTATTTAAATAGAAACCACCAGATACTGAAATTTCACTATCTACTAAACTTGGAATCTATTTAAAAATATACATCACATTAAACAAACAGCAATCTATTACCATTAGTTTCAAACCAATAATGATTTTTTCTAACAGAAATATCCTAAGAAATCTGTTAAGTTCTGGTAAATTATACCATTTTTCGATTACATCAATGAAACAAAACATTGTCACTTCTTAGAAACGTAGTAATATACCACAAGTTTCTACTTGGGAAGTGACTAGTAATTTCAACACACCAGCAATATTAACATTAAAGATGAATTGGCTGAAACTTGTTGATCTTTAAATTTTCATTATTCATTTTTTTCTTCCTATGAAACTAATCAACAAAGGTCATTAGAGAGAACGTTGAGTGATCATACTAGCTGTTAAATGTATTTGCACTTTCACGCATATTCAGCTTACTACATTTTTAGCAGAAATGAATGACCAATAACCAAAGGATTTCCTGTGAAAGAAAACTCTGTCAAGGGTAATGTTTGGAAAATATTTTCCTTTGTTAGATAAACACATATTTTGTATTAGCATTATCCAAACACTCTGAGCACCTAGTATACTTATTTCTGTCTTTTAAACATTGTTTTATAAAGACAATTTACAGTAAATTTATACACTGAAAGCAGCAACAGTAAAATCAGTAAATCTTAATTTCCGTATATACCCCACACCTTGTGACATCATTAAGAAAGTGCCGAACTTTGAATGTGGTTTACTACTATAAAGTGGGTACAGAAGACTATATATGTGACTTTGTGCACAAGGAATGTCAAACTTGATCTGAAGCCTATAGGATACACCAGTATGCTACACAAACCCAAAGAAATACTTGCACACCCGTTAATCTTTCTTTTAAAAAACCTGTCATATGATACATACTACAATATTTATATGCTCTACCCTAATTATAAACACAGTCTGAGTAATCACTGACATACGTATTCACACAGTGTCATTTAATTTCATGGTAAAAGCAACCATATGAGTTGTACCTCTGAAAAGTATAGATTAGAAGAGCAAAGAACAATTTTCAAGTATCATGGCTACAGCAAGTGGTTCAAAAGCCTGGATAATCTCTATTCACTCAAAATTTGAGACATAGCAGCAAAAATACTTCCATAGCTTAGTTAAAGGTTACTTCTTATAGTGAACTTGTAAAATTTTCTTCTCAGATGTTTGTTGCCTTTAAAAATTACCATCCCATTAAAACTAAAGAGATCTGGAAGGCAGTGGATGTGCCTTCCCATGATGATAGAAATTATTGTATTGGATAAGAAAATTAAAATTACTACTGGAACAAGAAAGCTTTTCAATTAACGCATTGAGACTGAAGGAACGATTGAGGGATTCCCGTGGCCACAGAGCACAGGCAAAAAAGGCTACAGGTCTTAGAAGGCATTCAGACCGTAAATCCTACCCAAACAAAATCATGAGTGAGCATGGCCTAAGTTATATGAAGGATCAAAGCTGGCCTCATAACACCCAGGCATCAGGTTTTGTCAAAGGCCTGACTACCAAGCAGTGATGAAAAGGGAAGCAGATGACTGAGAAGCACAAGACAACCACTGGGTCAGATGGAAGCCTTGAGCCCTGACCATACCAGCAGTGGCTTTTTAGGGACGACTCTCCCAAAGCAGAGAGGTATCAGAGCAAGAAGGTTTCCTAAAACGATCTCTAAAAGTCCTTGGGCCAGTCTCTTTTCAGTGGTGCCCTGTGATAGGACGAGAGGTAATGGTAGCAAGGTGAAATACAGGAAGTTCCACCTTAAAATGAGGAAAAACGTTTTCACTGTAAGAGTGACAGAGCACTGGAACAGGCTGCCCAGACCGGTTGTGGAGTCTCCTTCTCTGGAGACTTTCAAGACCTGCCTGGATCTGTTCCTGTGTGGCCTGCCCTGGGTGTTCCTGCATTGGCAAGGAGGTTGGACTCAATGAACTCCAGAGCTCCTTTCCAACCCCTACCATTTTATGAATCTATGATTCAGCAAGTGCTACAAGTCCACCACACAAATCCAGGTTTTGTCTTAACAATTCAACAAGCACATACACCCCTTGTTGAGTGGGCAGTGAAAGGAATATGAATTTAGAAACATTATGAGACATAAATGTGTACAGGAAGACTGCTTAAAACTTTATTCATTAACACGAAAAAGTGCTTGCCATCTTTTTACCAATAATTGGCACTAAATAAGTGAGATTTTTATACACTTCATATTTCCAAAAAATCTTTAAAAATAAAAAAAAAAAATCAAATGCAACAAGCCTAGGGTTTTAAGCAGCCTTTTATCCTTCATAAACAACAACAGTAAGGAATTTCTAAACCTAGTGTTTAATTTTATTACATCTGTCCTTCTATAGTATTGGGTAGAACAATGTTTCAGGAAGTGTCTGATTGCATTAAATACATATTAGACAATATGCACTCTCCTTAACAGGAAAGAGCTCAACTGAAGTAAATGGATATACACCAACTTACCAGCTCTGTTTTAGATGGTTGTTCATTCTGTGTCTGAATATTAACGTGGAAGTAAAAAGATGGCAGCATAAGTAATACTTGAACATTCAAAAGATAAAAGCAACTGACTCGTGGAGTGAACTTTTGGAAACAACATCTAGGAAAGCAAAGCTCTGTAGGTGTAAAGCACTAAAGTGTGCTACATCAGAACAGCAAAATGCAGTAGCTAACCTCCATTTTGTTCACTATTTTCTTTTCTTGTGGACTTGTCAAACATCAAAATACTTAAAAATAAATGCTTGGAAAATCTCCTAAAAAGTGCTAAATAATGTTAGATTAATTTATCTACTAAAATATTTTTAAAAACCCAACCTACTCCTAAAACAATATGAATAAAATTGATTTTGTCATTATATTTAGATGAGCACTTCTTCAGGGAAACTGTCCAGCATCTTGGAAAGAGACGGGAGAGTGTTTTGTAAAACATGCAGTAGAGGTTGTCATATAAAGTAGTTTTTTGGTGGGAAAGAGAAGTAAATAAAAAGATAGGCATGAAAATCTGTGTAATTTGCAAGTGAATAACTTAAGGATGCCCAAGGGCAGATTATTAGTATTTTTTGAAAGTGTCTTAAGACTATTAATAATAATTAAGTTGTTTTGTGCCTCTGAACCCTAAAAGCTTTCAACTGTCTGCTGTTTCTGATGTGTATTAGGCATGTTCCACCAACATCCAGAGCAGTAGTGAGGGCTACAGAACTGGAAGAACAGCTTACTACAAATGCCAATAGTAGGAAAAGATGCTTCAAGCATAAAAACTCTTGGACGTATGAACACTGTCTCCAGCAAAGATGCTGCACTGAGAACAAAAGCAAGTTCAAATATCAAAAAGCATTTAAGAACGGGTTCTTTCACAGAGTTCCTTTACTACTATAACCACACTGCTTTTGTGTTTTGTTTTGTTTTTTTTTTTTTTTTTTTTTTTTTAATAACAAAACATTTATAGATTAAAGAGTAGCAGATGATGGGAATAACATGAACATTAAGGGCTAGCAAGTTTTCTATTAGAACGAATTTACAGTGTAATTTCTTTATAATGCCCTTCACATGACACATGGAAAGATTAAGAAATGTAGTGCATTTATTCTCCAAACTGTAAGCCATGAGCTAATGCTCTTCAAGAGGTAGACTATGAAGAAGTCCTATACTTGACTGCACAGACTTGTGTAGGCCTTCTTCCTTGGGAATTCATTTCACGCGGTTGCAGTTCAATGTGCACTTTTGATCCTCTTCTGTACTAAATTCTGGATGACTTCTTTCGCATTGTACCTCATAGTAAAGTCTCCCAGTTCTTTGAAGCTAAATGGATTTGAATATTTTACTTTGTCACAACCAAATGTAATTCCAAGTGTTTTCTCTGACTCTGCAGCCTGTAATATCTTTTACTGCATAAGGTTACTGATGCCTGAAAGGCCACTGTTGCACCATTTAAAATCCTGGGTGAAACGTAGTCTTTGCAAGATTCTGAGCCAGTGACAACCCTTGTGTTCAAGCATTAATAAAACCAATCCAGAAGCTAAGCTAGGCACATATTTATTTTGAGTATCTAGCTGATCATGTTTCCAACAACATCATTCTTTTCCGCACTACCTTCCACATACTATTTTCTCCCTGTTTGTTGTGTTTTATTTGGTCTTTAGGCTTCAGCTTCCTTTCAGCAAAATCTGTATCGTCTATGAAGTGTCAAAATACTTACAAAATTATAAAATTATACAAAATGGCACAAAAACCCCTCCAAAAATAGAGCTGAAGAATCTAAGAGCCTAAGGCTGCACAATGCTTGTACTACAGTTCCATCCTTAATCAAGTTTTGTTAAATTTTACATGACTCGCTACATTACTGCTGAGCCAAACGGGTCTTTGCAAAGAGACCTAAAAGCATAATTTTAGCGAACATCTTAAACGCCAAGAAACAGACAACAATTCTGAAAAACAATCAAATATTAGATAAATCCTGGATATGTTTTCAAATTACTCTGCCTCTGAACTTTTCCCTCTGGAGGTGATGAGTGAAATAGCAAGTGAAGAGAAGAAAATAAAATACAAGGTACAAAACAAAACCGGAGAAGCAAACAAATAAAAGTCTGCTCACAACCTGAAATGAGAACTGTTTCGAATATGACATATTTCCTCCAAAAAAATGTCTGTGCTGGCCTTGGGCCTACGGGCCCCATATGCAGATTTCATGTCCTCCAAATTTAGTTTATGAATCAGGAGTACGATGCACAATTTTTTCCTACAGCACAAGCAAAATGAACATCTGTTCACTTTTTGCCATGTAGGTTTATATCTGTGTGGGTGGGTGTGAACAGAGCTCTTGATGTGTAATATTCTTCCCATCTGCACACCAGGTGGCACTGCATAGTTAATCAGAAGATAATAACAGGCATGAGGAGATTACTTACTTTGGGGGAAGAGACACTAAATCAATCTCTGAGGGGTTTTTTAAAAAACAAGGTACATCAATGCTTGGACTTTTAATTTCTTTTTTTGGTGTGTAATTTCATTCCAATCAATGGAATCATCTGATTATATTACTGTTTGAATGCTATGTTAATTAACTATGAATGACTGCAATTATCACAAAGGTTCTTTCCACAAGGTATTTCTTTTTTTCTTTTTTTTTTTTTTAAATGTACAGTTTTAACCCTTGCAAGCAGGATAATACTATTTAGGACACATCTAAGCAACAATCTGCTTAGACTTATTCTCTATGCTCATCTAACCTACCATTTTGCAGCATTTAATAAAACCTCTGAATACTCTAATACAATAAAACTGATTTTATAAGCAATTCAGCATCACAAGATGGAGGAATTATCAAAAAAGCTTCATTTCGAGCTGTATTTGCCCTATAATGAGAAGTTAACTGGAAAGTTAGTGCTACAAGTTCAACCCTATGGACACTGAAGTGTCTGAGTTCTGGGAATGGAGGCTTAAGATTTTTTTTTTAAAATATTTTACCAAATAAAACAATCTTTGAAGACATATTTTAATCTGATCTTTACACAAATAGAATATAAATATTATATTAAAAAATCCACCGATGTTATGAGGTTATAGAATAAACACAGAGGTTTGAGTAAAAGTCAGCAGAAAATTTGTTTATGGTGATAGCCTTTCTATATGTTTAACTGAATGTCTCATTAAACATCCCTAAATACTCTAAATATTTAGGTCATTCATCTTCATTCAATTAAATAGTTGTATAAAAATCATTTTGTATTTTTCTCTTTCAAAAGGAATATACATTGCTTTGTGGAGTTAAAAGACAGACCCACAGAATCCTGTTTTCCACAGAATGTAGCTGAACTTCAAGAAGGATGAGTAATAAAAGCCTAGTATTTCTGCATTTGCTCTGATAGGCAAGTGAGACACGTACACATCGACATTCTGTTGTAAAAATCGTAAGTATTCTACCCTGAGAGACAGAGTAACACAAAGCGTTCAGACTACTCTGTTCTCTGTAAGATATCCTTCACTGCCTTACTTTGCTGCTCTCTCCTCTAGCCCCTCACCCCACCATTGATTTCTTCTTTTGCTCTCAGCATGCCAATTCTCTATTGCCCCGAGTCTCTACGGTGTTTAGAGAAGGCGGCAACTGATGTGAGCCTTTTTTGCTTTTAATAGAAAAATTTTCAAACTTATTTGTCAGCTCAATCACAAAGTCTTCAGAAACATTTCTTATCAAAAAGCAGAGTTGATTCTAGGTAGAGTATGTGGAGTGTAATCAATCAAATTCAGAAAGATTTTTTTTTTCCTCTATGCATAGTTTTAGACATTAGTTTTTAAACTTTTAAAGTTTAATTGGGAGATTTAATTCCTATTCATTAACGTTTGTGAATAACAAAATAAAACTAAAATATTTGTAACTGGAAGAGAAATGGAATTTTAAAATGAAAATTTTAAGGACTCTAATTCTACATCTCTAATTCTTAGCATTTTTAATAGCCCATTGAAAAAAGACTGAATAAATTTAGAAGCTGCACCAAAATAAATGAAAATGAAAAGAGAATAAAAAATTGTTGTACAGATTAAGTATTTAAGAGGATGTTCTTCCCTTTGTTTGGCTGCTGCCTTTTACTCCCGTGAAAACATTTTCAAGTGTGCACCATTACTTTTGATGTAATAAAATGAGATTCATGCACTACCCTTTAAAACTTATGTTAGCTGTAATCTGAAATCAGGACTGCTGGAGAAAAACAGAAGGATGGTGTATCTCTTTGGTCCTTATACACAAAACAGAAGATATGTCTGCTGTCAGATGGTCAAAATATCTATCTTTGTAGAGAGGAAATTGAGAGGACATGAGGGTAAAGTGATGGACAGAGAAGAGACGGTTCACATATTGATCCTCTGGAAATAAACAGGAGTACAGCATTAAGAAAGAGTTGGATGAAATACAGGTAAGGCAAAAACCAGGAGATTAAAGAAAAGAACTACCAAAAGCAAAAAAGGTAACGGGCAATCCTGTGGCTGAGATTCACCTATCATTTGTTCTGACCTTCCGCTATCTGAGGCTGTGTTGGCTACCAGTCCGCCAGTGCCCAGATTGATCTCTTTCATTACCAGTCATCCAGTTAACTATGAAAGCTTTTCCTCAGATCTAATCTAGTTCAACAATGTCTTTGTCATGCAAAATTCCACATCAGTCTCTGCATTATACACATGGGCACAGCCTAATTGGGAAAGATAAGATAGTGCAAAATAAAATAGTATGGAGGTAAGGTGTGACTCAAATTGAGATCCACAAAGTTGCCATAAATTGGTGACACATACTGTCATCTGTTCATTTTCAGGTCTAGTACAAGGTGTTTTTCTGAGTTTTAAACAGTGATTTAAGTGCACCAGACCTAATGGCTACAGACAGTCTTTCACCTTAAAATAAACCATCATAATCTCAGTGCCTCAGTAAGCAAAGACTTGAAACTAAGCATCTTTTTTATTATTATATATTTTAGAGTAAGGCTGTTAATCTGTTTTCCTTCATGAATTTTTCAATAATTCTTTACCCTTCAGGTCTGAAACAGAGCAAATACTTTGACTAGAGAACACTTTTAATACCTTTCCAAGCAGTTCTCACAAAAAGCCTTTCCTATTAATTTTTCTTCAATATGGTCACTTACTAAAAGTGATCAAACCTTAACTCTCCTATGCTTTACTTCCCCTAGACCCATCGGAGAAGTGTTACTCTCTCTACTTCACATAACATTCCCACAGTGCAATAGATTTTTCCTGATGCATAACTGTGAGGAAAATAGCTTTCAAAGTTCTCTTTGCATCTCCAACTGCCCTCATATAGCTGGCTATTTACAAGTGCTCTTCCATTCCGGGAATCACACATGGACTCTTGTATGATTCTCACTGACAAACTCTTGAGTGCCATCTCATTTGCAAGACCAAAGGTGTACCCTTCAAAAACCACATTACTGTGAAAAAATCGTGTCACAAGTTTACTCCCTCATTCCATCAGGAATTTCATCTTCATTTACACACCCATTCACTTTTTCTTTCTTCCAATAATAGGGTAAATCAAAAGCTACCCTGTTTATTTTCCATCTAGGTACAGGTTCATTCAGAAACAAATTACAACAACCTTTTAAAAAAAAAAAATCTATTTTATGTAATTAGTATTCTCAAATTATTTTAGTCCCATGCTTCAAGGTAATGTTCAAATGTGACATTTCATGGACTATGTTTATTCAGTAGGCAAAGAAGACAAAAAGAAATAACAGTACAGACTCATTATGGAAAAGTTGCTGCTATTGAGAGTTTACAAATGCATGAATATAATGTTAACTCTAGCAATCTGTAGCCAGCCCCTTGGTTCGCCCTCCATCTTTCACCACCAGTATGCAAAGCCACATTACTGTCCAGTATCTTACACAGTACTGTAAATGAGAGAAGACAGGTAGACATGGGGGTATAGAGAGGGACCAACTTCATCATGAATGCAAGGTAGCTTCCAATAACAAAAATCTGTAGGAACACATAATCCCTCATTAGCATTTATGCCCTCTGTTTCCTAATAAAATCAGTGAACACATGGTTTACAGGAAAATAATGCTTCAGATACCTTCTCTTGTTTATTAAAATTCTGGCTGTGTGCCTTTTTCTAGCATCTGTATGGCACAATGCTGTCTACATATGTATTTCTAACCAAAGATATTTTATATTAGAACAACTTTATTAAAGTCAGAAAATAAACCCACATACATAAAACAAACATTCCAATCCTATATGTGGTTCTCAGTGGTCATTTTTCCTAATTTTTAACTGACCTGTTGTTTTAAATTTCTGAGTCAGAAATGCAGGGGAATCCTGCTGATATTCCAAAAATTACTGGGTTTTTTTCCTAAATTCTAGACTCTGAGAACACAATTGTTTATTTATTAATTAATCCCTCACCGGTGAGATTTCACAAAGTAGTTTGAAAGACATGGATGAAAACAATAAAAAAGGTAAATTGGGCCATTGCCTTGCATACAATTACATCGAGATATGACACATTAGAATTCCTGTACATGGAGGGCCTCGAACAATGTGTTGGGTTAGGATTATATAAATCACAATGCTCTGTATTATAATCACATGACAGAATAGACCTGCAAAGCTTATTATACTGCATAACCAGATGGTAAACAACAGTTGTCGCTGTACTAAGAATTACATCTCTGTAATCAATAATAGGAAGGAGGAACAGTTGGACAACTTGTTTCCTATTATGTTCACTTAGGCAACGTCTAGATCAATAAAGAGCATTAAGCCTCATACCAACTGTAGACGATGCCTGCTCAACATGCCTATCATATGGTAGCGATGGGTCCAGCTGTACTTCAAAATACTTGTAAATGGATAACAATTCTAATCTAACATTAAAAAGAAGCAATGATTCAAATAGCAGGCAGGTGCAAGACTTCTTTAGCATATGAAAGAAAACAGACCTATGATGCCAGTTTTAGTATAAGTCAAAGTCAGCTTATTTTGTTAACCCATCCCATAATTACATTTCACTACAGCCTATCTGAAGGTTGTTACATGTTTTATATGGAGGAAAGAAAAAAAGCAACCAAGCATGGTATCACTGGCTTACATACAGACTCAGTAATTATGTGGGTATAGTAAGCTGTTCACAAAAATTGAAAACTGAACTTGTGTTATCGCTCCAGGCCAATATGGCAATTAATTATGAGTAAGTTTTTAGTTCATCCATTTATTAACTATTTAAACAAACAATAAATCAACTCACTCAGCTACATTCTCAACTTACTTTAAAAATCTATTGTAGAAATGTAAAACTTTTAAAATATACCTGTCTTGAGACAGCTAGCTTTAGTTTCCTGGGTTTTAAATTTTCCTTGTATTTCATACTTTTATAATGCATCAAATTGAAAGTATCTCACATTACAGATACAAGTCCCAGTTTATTCTTAGACAGTCATTCAATTTCAAGATGACAAACAACAGGATAGTGAACTCTTCTTACCTATTCCAATAAAGATTGCTTCATAGCCATCTTCTTTCAAGGTACAGAGCGTCATTCCATCCATTGCAAGGCCTTTATTAAACATTATCTGAAAGAATTAAAGCTTATCTTAATGTAATAGCATGAAAATAATTTCTATCATGCCCTGCATACAGCCAGCTCACAGGATCTTCCAGCATATTTTTTTGTTTGTTTGGTTTTTTCTTCCTGAACCAGGCTTAAGAAGCCAGATTGGCTCTGATTTAAGCAAAAGGCCCAAACTAGATAAGGGTAAAATTACCTTCAGATCATCCTCAGATGGAGCCACCACAGGCTAGCTTGGTCTCTGCTGTAAGCTACAAGAGTCAAAGCAATCGAAACAAACAAACAAAGCCTGTCTGTGGAATACAATACTGAAGTAAAGCTGAAAATGGCAGCTTTCTACTATGAGTAAATCGCTTTATTCAGTGCTGACTACAAAAGATTGTATTCCCATGTGAAAAGCAGAATGTAAGAAACACGATGCGGAAGCAAGAACCTCCTTTAGGGAATATGTGCTAAACAGATCACCCAGCACACCAACCAAAACCCAAGCATTTTAGGTTATTGCAGAAACATTCGTGAAAATATGAGCTTCTTACAGAGACATAAAAAAAGACATGACAGTATTCTGTATTAACAGGGGTTCTGAACAAAAAAAACAAGCAATGGTTTCCTGCACAGTATCAGGCATTTGGTAGGCCTCCAACTGCACAGAATGCAATGTCAGTCTCGAAGGAAGGATGGTGTTGCTTTGTGCTGCACACTCAAAGCTCACAACCTGAATTTTGCACTGAGACCACTAGATAAGAGCACCTTTAGGCCAAAGTAAACCTTCAGTGAAGCCAACGGTGGGTTTGTGGGTTCAGAAAACCTGCCTGCAAAAGAGTAGGCCAGAGAGAGAAGAAAGTCTGAAGAATGTTCTGTACAAATTCCAGCATGCCCTACTCGCTTGTAATGAAGCAGACTGTTGTGAGTGGTAAACGAATACAGGTTTTCAAAATTATGAATGAGATCAATTTTTATTTAAACTTGTAATTGTTAATTCTAATTTAGACAAGCAACAACACCCAGAGTGCACTGATTGGTGTCCATTTCTTGAAAGAATTAAGTCACAGTAATAGAAATGCACCTATAATCTATACTTGTTTCACTTCAACTACTAACTTCCAGACGCAAAAGCTAAAAAATTTTCATATATTAATGATCCACCAGCAATCCTGGTTTGAGCAGCCACTGTACCCACTGAGCAACTACAGTTGTTACAAGAGTGAGACCCAAGCACAAATACAGGCTGGGTGATGAGTGGATTGAGAACAGCCCCGCAAAGAAGGCCTTGGGGGTGCTGGCTGATGAAGTGCTTAACATGAGCCAGCAATGTGTGCTGGCAACTCAAAAAGCCAACCGTATCCTGGGCTGCATCAAAAGAAGCATGACCAGCAGGTCAAGAGAGGTGATTCTGCCCCTCTACTCTCGTGAGACCCCACCTGGAGTACTGCATCCAGCTCTGGAGCCCCCAACACAAGAAGGACATGGATCTGTTTGAGAGGATCCAAAGGAGGACCACAAAAATGATCAGACGGCTGGAGCACCTCTCCTATGACATCAGGCAGATGGAGTTGGGTCTGTTCAGTCTGAAGAAGAGAAGGCTCCAGGGAGACCTTATAGTGGCCTCATAGAATCTGAAGTGGGCCTACAGGAAAAGTTGGAGAGGGACTTTTTATAATGGCATGTGGTGATAGGACAAGGGGCAATGGTAATAAGTAACTGAGTAGGTTTAGATTAGGCATTAGGAAGAAGTTCTTTGCTATGGGGGTGGTGAGACACCAGAGCATACTGCCCAGAGATGTCGTGGACACCTCAAACTTGGAAGTATTTAAGACCAGGTTGCATGAGGCTTTAAGCAACATGGTCTAGTGGGAGGTGTCCCTGCACATGGCAGGCGTGTTGGAACTAGATGATCTTTAAGGTCCCTTCCAACTCAAGCCATTCTATGATTCTATGATTCGCTGCATGTTCAGCAAGCCAACTGTGTACAGGTCAGGCCATCGAAGATACATACACCTTTTGCTCATCTCTCCTAACTCTGGGTCTTTTGAGCACATCTCAAAAGTATCTTCTGATATTTTGTACATCTTGACATGTGTATGTGTGGTTTTATTTCTGTACTGTAGACCCTCTGAACTTGAATATTTTCCCCCAGTTTTTGTTATATCACTTGTGTAATCACTTTACAAAATGCCATGCTCTATTGTGTAAGTACTGTACTTTCTGATCATAACAGTTTAGTCTTGATGACATTTTATGTCTTGTTTGTTATTGAACCTGCCTATATTCAATTTAATATACTTCTCCTATTGGTGAAAAAAAGGGCAGGTGTAAAATACAGTGTACAATAGTTAAAACACTGACTTTCTTTTGTCTTTGGAGATTTAGTATAAATCTTATCAGAGGTGCCAAAGCAGTGTACAGTTGTAATCCTTTCGAGAATACACACTACATCCTCGCTGACAACAAAATACATTCCATAAATTGTCATTACATTTTTTTATCCTATTGTGTACATATGTTATGAAAATCTAATGAAGGAATTTAAATGGCAATACTATTTTATATGGGGATTCATAATACTCCTAGGGCCTAGCTCTGTAATCCTTATTCAGCTGACTAATTCTTACTAATTTGAGTAGAATTACTTGAACAAACAGCACTACTGAGCATTTAAACAATACAGCAAGCACCTTCCACCACAGATTTGCAATGCTTTAAGTAAACACCAGAAAATATTTCCAGCTTATAGAGGTATAAAGCCAAGGTACTTTGTTAACCAGCTTGCTAAAGGGTCAGTTGCAGACCAATGGCGGAGCATGGAAGCAAATTTACATTGAGATTCTCTCCTGCACTTCAAAGCCACAGAGGACTTGAAGTTCAAGATGACATCGTGGCTCTATCACTCCATTCTGGAGACCTTGTCAGAACAGGGAGCCCTGGGGAACGGAGTTTTGCAGGAGGTTCCCAGGAGCCTATACCCAGCAATTTTGACTAGAATTGTCTCTGTGTTCTGATTTTAGCCCCATCCTTACCTCAACCTCCATTCTGTCAGTCTTGTCAAGGGTTGCAAAAGTATCTTTAAAGTAGAAAACAGACCTGTACCATTTAAAGACTTATCTATCTTACATCTTTCCAGCATTTTTGTAAAACCTGGGCAGGATGAGAATCTCACTTGGGTCTTGTGACATGAGTCTACTGCTTTTATGATATGAACCAACACAAAAGATTCCAAGAAGAATTTCTTGTTTCACTGAATGCTTTAGTATCATGTTAAAAATATATTATCCCTCCTACTATTCAAAAATTTGATCCAGTGATGCATTCTACATTTGTAACTTCTATCAAAATGTAGAGCAGTTGTAAATACTATCTAAATCTTCAGCTCAAGCCCTAAATTAGCAATAAAGCAATGTTCTCATAATCTATAAACAACACACATTTGTGTAACAGAATAATGCATAAGTGTTAGTTTCCAAGAAGTTGAATAACTGTTATTGTTTATAATGGATGGTGATGTTATCACTTTGTTTAATTTGATGCATTTTGTTATAAAATTAACTTGGATGCAAGACTGTATGATAAACCACTAGGAAAAAACTCAGGGAGAGGGAGTGAAAGGAGAAGTATCAAATAAGAATGTTTTAAATAGTGCCAAACTTGCATGGAAAAAACACGATTAAAAAAATCAAATCACTCCAATAGCTACATTGAACCTCTAAAGCAATTTAGGAATTTGTTTCTTACAGACAATTAATCACATGCAGGCATGCCAGATGAGAACTATTGATTGCCCTTTTCCAAACTAGTGGCATTCAGACAGGAGACAGACAAATGCTCTGAGCAAGAGGAAGCATCTTCCTGCCTCTGTCTAGCATAGCTTTTAATCGTTCTTTACTAATGTGCATGACATTTTGCTGTTAATCTTTGGCAGAGTTCTTGTTCTTTTTTCTTTGAGCTATACATAGGCAGGATATATTTTTCATTACCTTCACTCCAAGATCCTTCATAAGTTCAGCTTCAAAATTCACTACATCATATGGCAATCGGAACTGGGGGATTTCAGACGTACTAAAACAAATAAAAACGCCCGTGAAATACTTCCAGCTGTTAGGAAGATTTTGCCTTATTTGTTAAAAATTCAGTACTTGTAACACACCTTAGTTAATTCTGATGTATGTGAATGGAAAAGTGCTGAAGCTTTCCATTGGCTTTTTAAAATTGTTAGAGTGACCAAACAGAATTATTTAACCAATGCTAAAAATCCAGGCCAGGAATGCAGCACCTTGAGGACAATCCTGTCCACACTTGTAGGTAACCATCTAACATATGTTAAGCTATATAGCATCTAGCATATGTTAAGACTCCAAAAGAGCTTCAGCTCCATTCCTTTTGTTCACCAGAATTTCTAACACTAAACAAACTTAAGATATCCATTTAAGAAAAGATCTCATGGCTACTGAAAGCAACAAGATATTCAAGCATCCATTCATTAAGCTATCCAATAAGAAACACACACATTTCCCATACAACTTTTTAAGAAGTGTTGCATATGCTATTTTGAGCAATGGTATTTAAAAGTGTACTCTCCTCTTTATCTCCATTGAATTATCTCCATTATCTTCATTGGAGATCGTTATCTCCAATGAAATGATATCTGCTTATGCCAGTTCAATGCCAGTTCAAAATCTCTGCCATAAAACACATTACAGGTAAACGCAGTGAAGTTCTATTTTAGATACTTTTGTTTAATGAAGATAGAGAAACCTGAATTTGCAGAAAAGTGAAAGTTTTTCCCCAGATATTTCTAAGCTTCAAACAGTCTAATCCATTTTCACATTAATGGATCTATAATTTCCATAACAAAGCACAGGCACAAGGGATTCACTGTGGTTTTATTGTACATATTTTTAGTGACCACACCATCTTTAACATCCACCTTTAACAGGCCAGAAGGATTTTACTTAAAACTTGCATCAACTTTAATTATATTGCTAAGAAACTTCATTCCTCCTTATTATTTCTAATACTGCCCTTTTTTCACCTTTCTTGACCAGTGTGCAATGAAAAGTTTTCTAAATATCAGATACAATGAACGTGTCTTGACAATACAACTTTCATAGGTCATGCTAAGTAAAAAGGCATCTGAGGCAGAAACTAATGTATCAGTGTGATTCTGCAGGAGAGATTCAATAAACAAATCTTAAAAAAAAAAGTTCTCTTTTCCAGGCCACCTATGCTTTTGTTGAAGGCCTGTCATTTCCATGACACGTTCCCAGAACAGCACTGGCTATGTTATGTCACTGTCAGAATTTGTAAATAATTTTTGCTTAAACATTTACTTAAGAGTTTTGTGCTGTGGAGTATAGCCACATATACGTACATATATGTTTATATGCAAATACACACAGTTCTGTGGGGAAATATGCATGCATATTAACCAGGAAAATAAGCATTTTATGAAAGTCAACTGGTACATCAATAATTCTGATATAATTTCTTTCAGCAGCAGAAGACAGCCTCTGACTCTGCAATGGAGAGACAAGAGGGGGTGAAGGAAATGGGGTAGGGGGGATCCAGTGGATGGGAACAGTGTCCCACAGATTCACCTCTTCCTCAAATCTGATCCAAGTTAGAGGTGCTTGGACAGGTGCTCGGTGTTTCTCAGTGATCATAAACTACTTTTCCTCAAGGGACACCCCTTTGGCCTAGTCAGAGAACTATTTTGGTATGTTTTAAACCAGTGGCATAGCTAGGAGCATGAACAGTGCAGCTTGTTCATGGTCTCTAAGCAAGAGTGTTATCTGCTCATTCCTACTCTACTACAAAGCATAAATTTTATACAACTGGTGAAATGTAGGAAAACCTGCCTCTGAATGTGAAAAATTCAGATGTGTTCAGGCAACCAAGGACAGACTAAATATTTTGAAGTCAACTTAAAACATGAAGAACGTGCACAACTTTTAAATCACATTGCTTCAAATATGCAAGCACACAGTACGGAACTGCATCGTTGTTTTGTAAGCACTATAAGCAACTGCAGAAAGTACTGTATTGCATTGCTGAGTGCAACCCGAGTCTAACCTGTCACCAAGTAAAGCTTCACTGTTAGAAAGATCTCATTATTTCTTACTATTGTACAGCAACTACACTGATTTTGTATCCAGCATTTATGAAAACATGTGCTACTCAACAGGTGAATAGGTATTTTATGTACTAAATTTGCAGTCCTCTATGGCAACCAGTTCAAGTAAAACTGCTCCACAGTTAAATGCCTATGTACTAACACCTTGATAATTAGGTAGAATACTTCTGCACCTCACTGGGAAAAAATGCAAGTAATCAGTTCAGCTTCTCCAGCATTGATTCTCTGTCTTCCAGAGCACTGAATAAGTATTTGACATTATGACATTATGGATCAAATTCATCAACGGTGTCAACTCTATTGATTTCAGTGATGCACCAATGAGAAATACGAGCGTGTCAACCTTCTCTCTGTTTCTCTTCACTTTTTATTTTGTAAACACCTTCATGGGAGTACATCTTCAACATGTAAAATTTAATTTTACTTTTGAATGGGTTGGTATCCACTAGTCAGTTTCTGAAATATTTTCTTATATTTAGGGATTCCAACAAACTTATAAAATATTAGACAGTATTACAATGGAAAAAAATCATCATCTATTGTAAGGACATGACATCATGCAAGTATTAGCCAAATGTTTACCATATAGCAAAACTGCAAAGGTACCTTCCTTTCTGCATCTGCAATTTGGAGAAGGTTGAGCATTATTTCACTGTTACGGTCTGGTTTACTAAAGGTGCAAGTCCAGGCTCACAAGACAGATTTGTTTGCTGTCACCTTTTTTTACATAAGGTAGTTCATGAAAGAAGGCCTTCTAAATTTAAAATTCTCCATGAAATTAGTATCTGTCTAAAGCATTTTACACATCTACTAATTCCTTCACTATGCAGGCCCACAAGTACTTCATCTTGTTTTAAAAGTTCTAGATAAGGAAAAATGGTTCCTGACGTAATTTTTTTTAAGTGTTAATTTGATATTAATAATTGCACTCTGGAATTTTAGAGGTCTTGTGAAGAGAACACAGGAGACAGCAACCAGTTTTTCATTTAAAGTTTGCCTGTAAATGTATCTATTTTAACTTGAACGATGAATTATTTCACAATAAATACATTTTTTCACATCTGTAAAGTTCTACTCCCTTTGGTAGAGAGATCATGTTTAAACTATGTTTGTAGAATACTTTTTGCTATGCTTTCTACAATCATTAGGAATAGTGCTTTATTGTCACTGGTTTTTACCTTAAGCCACCAACGTATTCCTGCTTTTCAAATATGGTGATGTTTGAATAGCCTAATCGAGCCAAAAAGGAAGCACAACTTAAACTGGCAGGTCCTGCACCAAGAAGAGCTATCTTCACGTGGTAGGCTTCAGGCATATCTTCCAGAGGAGGTAAGGAAGGGTTTCTGATCTGAGGAATATTCATAGCCTTGAACACCTGAAAAGCAATACATTCAACAGGTTACATACTTGACTTTCCCTCCTTAAATTCTGTTATGAGCAACATGATGGAAGCTTCTGCTAGTACTGTCACATATCACTGACGTACTATTGCAGATTGCTTTCTCACATTATAGGGATTCCCAAGTGAAATAATATGTACATTTCTGAGGAATGCTGCAGTTGCAGGGTTCGGTCCTTCTATGGTTCTTTTTGGTTTTGAAATGTCTGAAGTCAGTCTTTCACTACTGTAAATTTTGCAGAGAAAATGAAACCAGACTACCAGTAACAAAACAGTCATACAAAGTAGGACAGATGGCAGAGAATATCTGTAACACCAAAAATTTCCTTCCAGACAATGTTCAGATTATTCTTTGTACTAGAGAAGTATTTCTGTGAATTACACAAAGGATTGTAACTGCAGTGAAGAGGCTTTGATTCTTCAAGAGACATCTTGTATGATCCTGGATAAATCACCTGTGACTTTTTAGAGGTGGGAAATCACCAACCTTAGGTGATTTTGAAACCTCTTTTTAGGAAATGCCCCTAGTCTTCAGTACTGTATTTCCAAAGGTAATCTATGATTAAGATGCCTTCTTTTAGATAATTCTAGTAGGACTTATTCCATGCTAGTTGCTCATCTATTTCAGATGCTTTCCACTTTTTTAACTGGGTGTCCAAAAAGCATACCTGAAAGCTACACTGTTCTCCCTAGGCCTCAATTCTTCACCTTTAAATGGCGATGATCTGCTCCATTCTGCTTTGACTATTACAAGTATTTTGGGACAGTCTCTGTCCACTACTGTATTTTTGTAGGGAACCCAGCACAATGGGCTCCTAACCCAGTTGCAATGTCACACAATTTATTTCAGATTTGCATTTAATAAATTTTTTTTGCTCAGGCATACAGGTAAGAGGCTAAGGCAAAAATATTCTACATTCAGTGAGCAAGATTTCGCTGTCCTCTGCATTTATATACATTGTGGCAGAAGGAATAGAGTCTCTATCTTGTATAACCAACAAAAGGAAACAGAATAGACTCACAGTCCTTGCAGGCTACTAAAGCTTAAGAGCATGGAAGAGCATAGGTATATCTTCATTTTATTTTAGGCATTAAGGGAAAAAATATTTAACTGGAGTATAACTTTGTAGGAGAAACACAGCATTAACCAAAAGGATACAAGAGTTCACTGCATTGGGATTCTCAGTCTTATCACAAATAATTCAAGGCTGCACCTCAAAAACTACCAGAAGACAATGTTGTTCCCCATCTATTGCAATGCAGTACTGCAATCAGTAAGTACTAATTCATCGTCTAAAATATATATGTTGTCACTTGTCTTAATAAATATAATATTTAAGCTATTTAACAAATTTACCAGCAGTTTTTACTTTCCTTGGAACTCGAGAAGCAAAGATTTTTCAACTTAAACTTCGGCAACTCCACTCATGAATAGAATTTTTCATTTATGTTTTGAATCAATGTTCATTTTCTTCATGCGCACTTGAGCACTCATGCTAGGTAAACCAATGATTAGTTCCTTCCCCATCTAAAATTCCTGTGTCAAATTCTCCCAGTTTTTGTAAATTGACACAGCATTTTAACAAACTGCAAGAAGCAAGAGACAGATAATAGGGTTTTTTTAAAAAAAATCATTTAAACCTGACAATTCAGAGAATATGGGAAAGTTTAATGTGGTTATTAATGGATTTCACAGGCTGAAAAGCTTATATTGTACTGTGAAACCAGACTCTGATAACCCAAATGCAAAAGGATATTTCTAAAATGACTGCTTTGTTACATTCACACAGAAATTGCTTGAATCATACCAAATTTCCATTGAAGTCTTCTGCAGTTGTTTTAGAAGGCCACTCAGTAATACAAATTATATAACTGGCACATTTTATGCGTATATTAAACACTGTGAATATGCACATGCTTAACAAATTTATCACTAAATTTACTTTATTGTTAACACAGTCATTTTTATATGTACTATTGACTAGTCATACCCATCAACTAAATGTAATACTGAAGTGCCGCACTACTGAAGTGCAGTGTTAAGCTTCAGAAACCAAGCACTCATGCAGGAAATCCTGGTAGTTCAGGCTGAATGGTCAACTTTAATTCTTCCTATTTGCAAATAGGGTGAAGCCGCCTTTATGCAGCACAGTCAGCTTGTGCGGCAGTATCTTGCCATCTGGAATTCAGTGGCAGTTTTGCATATTAAGGCTGGCAGGGTAACTGTGTGAAAATAGCAAACTGCTTCAATGCATTTCAAAAGATTTTCACTCACCTCATGGTGAAGTTTCCCTACACTGTAATTCACCTAATTAAATATCACTGAATTCTTTTGTAAAAATCCTCTGGTGCGCAGAGATGACTACCTTGCAAGCAAGTGTTCACCTGTCCTCTCTGACTTTAATCTGCTCAGACTGTGGTCAGGATGCAAGTAAAATTTAATACTATCGCCTTTCTTGTTCGCCTTCCCTTCAAAAAGATTATTTCATTTTTGCTTGGATGGAGTTTTTATTTTGTTTTGAAGTGCTTTTAAACCAAGACTAATTCAGGAAAATAAGACCAAATAATGAATTTTAAAGCTTAATCTCTCAGTGGAAAGACTCAGCCATCATCCCCATGTCTGCCTTCTGACAGACTTTCATACACAAACAAAAGAGATTTGATAGATTATTAATAGACGGTAATAACACTGGGCATTTATTCTTTAATTTTTTATCAAATACTATGCAATCATAATTACTTCACCATCTAGGGCCTATTTAAACTAAACTCACACAGATTCCATCCACTTCTTATGCTTCATGTCCGTTATGGTCTACAGAAAGTATATCCCACTTTACAAAAAACTTTATGGAGACTTTGCCCTCAAGTGAGATACAATTTGATCAAACCAAACCAGACAATCTATTCAGCTAAAGTTCCAACAGCTGAAAAAAAATCTCTCTTGATTTAGACATCTATAACATATTACAGTTTCCCTATTTGCATTACTTTCAACATCTAAAAGTGTGAGTGCACTCTCAATATTCTCTCCAGCATGAAATCTGGAAGTTTGTTCTCTTCTCCCTTGTAAATCGAACATCCTCTCACTGCAGTGGAGTTGATTCTTGTTCCAAGACATTCAGTACGCTCAACAAAGAGTGCAATTCCAGGCACTGTATGCAAACACAAGCTTTCAAAACACACAATATTGTGTTCCACAGTATTTCCTACTTCAGCAAGCTATGGTGGTTTCAATTGCTGAGCGTCTGATTCAAGTTAAATTTTCCTGGAAAGTTTTAGCCAACTCATTTTAGCTGTTTTTCCAAATGTAGACGGGGAAAAGCTTATTGTTCTCCCCATCTAATAAAATTCTGGTTCTTTTCTTCACTACGCTGCTCTAGTATTAGCATGTTTTGATGAAAAGATGTGACATTTGGCAGAGTGGCAGGTGAGTCAGAGAAATGCATTTTACTAACTTGATGAAAATCATTTTATGGCATAGTAAGCATGATTTAAATGAATCTAAAACATTTAAAACCATTAGAGAAGGTTAGAACTGTTATTCAGAATTGTTATCTCAATTTTTATATAAATTAGAATAAAGTAACGTAACTCGCTTTAGTCACTTTTCAGTTTTATGATCAGAATTTTTCCAAGAGCAATATACTGTAGATACCCTTCACCACCTATTTGCAGAACTCAGATATGATCAGGGTTTAACTATGAATCCTATGAAACAAAATAGGCTGCTAAAAAGCATATTTGGTAGTCTCCACGACATACAAAGTTCACATTTCTTAAGTAAAAAGTGCATCTGTTTAATCTGTCATCTTTATTACAAAACCTTCATTAACAAAAAAAAAAGCTGAAAACAACAAAAAAAAAAATGGGGAAAATGGAAGAAGCAGTGTTAAAGTTTAGTATTTTACCAATGTAGGATTTGCCTTCATAACTAAATCCTTGACATGCTTGCTTCCACGCTTAAAAGGCTATAGAAATAAGTTTATCAGTCAGGTTTGCTGTTAAATATCCTTTACAAAGATGTTGAGATACCAAGCAGCTACTGACACAGCCCATCTAGCTGGTATTTATTTTAGTGTAAAGCATATTAGTATATTCTGAATTGTTATCAGATTTATCTAGTGCATAGAAAGAAAATTACAGACACTGAAATCAGTAGCATTTAGGAACTTACTGTATTAGTTTCACACTTTCCCACTGGTTTCCATGGATATTTATCTGTAGGCTGGTTTACATTAATACAGGGCAGTTGAATATTTAAAGAAGAAAATAATATTCCGCACTGTTTTTAATAAAAAAAATGAAGCCAAATTGCACACTCAGTAGTCTTCTTGAAGTTGTCAAATTACATGATCACACAATTAATTTCATTTAATTCCAGTGGATTGCACAGGAAGTTGTTTTTCCACAAACACGAGCTAGTTATGAAAAATTGTAGATCCTCTCTCCACAACTTAACAAAAGTTGTAATACTGCAAACTTGTGTGCAAGTAGCTGAGTGTAGAAAAAAACAGTGCCTAAAGCATCTCAAACTTGCATAACAACTATACATTAAATATCCTTGTCCCAGGAAAACCCATGGATCTAGGACATACCTCAACATTTCACGAATCCTACCACTAAAAAGGATATAGAAACATTGACATAAATGCATTTAGAAAACCAAAGAGCATTTAATGTCTGTAAAACACACTGTAGAGAAGTTTATATAACTTGCCCAAATATCAGCAAGTCTTTCAGCATTTGCCTGAGAAACAGGAGTGCTCAGACCCACCCCCTGAACTATTGCAGAAGGCTTCAGACATCATAAATTTTGTCGTCAATTATTATAGATTTCAACATGACTTAAAAAAGAAAATAACCTAATGATGTATTAAAATAAAAAGGAGTATTGCCAAAGTTATTTTTCTGTTTGTATTACTGTCATAGCTGCCCAGAACAATCCTCCTCTTCTGATGCAGCATGCCCATCTGTGCCAGCTATGGTGAGGGGCCCAGGCAGCCATCTCAAGGCCATTGAGCTGCAGCTCCACCAGAACCACTTTCTCACCTATGTTAAGACTGATCAGAGATGTCAATATGCAACTAAGAGAGGGGCCCTGAGCCAGAGGGCACAGCTTCCCCCTCCATGGCAATCCTTCCAGGCAGCCATTGCTTTCTTGCCTGTGGTGGGCTGGGGGAGAGTGAATGTTCATCACTCAGAGGGGACCCTCACCACAGCCCACCTGCCAGACCAGATGCTCTGCCGAGATGCCCTAGGTTAGCAGCAGGTAAGCTTATACAACGCTTCTTTTTGGAAAAAAACCCCAAACATACCATATTTCCTTTTCCAACTTCCTTCTGCTGCAACAGCAGACAGAATATATCTCCAGAGAGGAACAAATCACCAAAAATGTAGTTGGCACGAGAGTCATAGTACTAAATGATCTAGTATTTAAATCTAGTATGCTGCAATTAAAATAATATATTTTCTATTTAGCTTGTGCTGCTCCATTCAGAATGATTAACTAGAAACACACAAGAACCTTTAAGTTCAGTAGCGCCTATCCAGAAATGTAAGATTTTGAGGGCTTCTTACTAATACTACCCCAGACAATGTAATAGATCATGCTTCCTTTTTTACTACAAGCTTACAAACTTCTACTTGAGTAACCAATAATTATAGTTTATTCTGTGGGACTGACAGTCATATAGCTCATGCCTGTATGATTTGTCACTGCAATCTCAGTATATTTTCACTGAACTTGTGTTCCAAAACCAGAGATATTTCCTGATTCTACAGTACTTGGGCAAAGGAGACAGATAAAGACATTAATATAATTTTGACCTGTGCAGAAGCAGGTGTAACCTGCACTTGACACTCATCATTTATAATAGTGAGCTTTTACTCCGTGTTATTCTCTAGATGCAACAGTTACCGTGGTAACTGCATCCCAGTATACACACTCTACATCACAAATACAAACGGACATTTCATTTTTTTCCACTTGAACATTTAATTGTCAAAATCCACATTTTTTCAGACTGGATTACAATTTACTGTGAGAATGAGCTGAACAAAACTATATGGAAGGGTAGGAGGAAAATGCAGAAGGCGTGAGGTGCCATTTTTTTTTCTACCATATGCATGACAAATATTTTACAATTAGGGAGTTTTATCTGCAGTATGAACAGATGATCAGTCATTGTTCAGAAGCACAAAGGGGAATACGTCATACTCATATATTTTCTATTTTAAACCCACATTCCTGTTTTACTGCAGTTTTATCTTTTATCTCAGCTAGCACTTGTGCCTTTTTATTATTGCTCAGTCTCATAATGCATCAAGTGTATGATCCTCAGACTAATTCCAAGGAAAAAAAGTCTAAAACTGCCTTTATGCACAATGGAGTTTTCAGTAAATAAGCCCCTGTGGGACAAAGTATTACACAGTACATGAGAATTACCATGCAGCTCTCATTAAAAATAACACATGTTGCACACCTAAATTACACAATTTGCTACGTTACTCATACAGGTAAAGCCAGGAACAAACTTCACTTGCAGATCTGGGCCAATTTTTGTATGAGCAATAAATAGTTCCTTATGCTTCCCTTCAGGATTTTAATCCATATTTTTATAATGATTGTTACTTTGTCATATTTTTTACAAGCACACATACTTTCAACAGTAAAATTTAACTGAACGAATTTTTATCAAATACTATGCAATCATAATTACTTCACCAAAAGTGACTGCCTATTATTACACATACATTACAACACATATAAAATCTTTGTTAAACTGCAGTAAATCTAAAGGTTTTTAACAACTAATTTTAACATTTTAGGTTATTATGAAAATATTAAGGATAATAAAATTTACTGAAATGTTATTTTTGTTAGAGTGCTATATAGAACTGTGTAACAATTTTATTTGGATAGAACTCTTGACACTAATACCACTTTAAACTAACTTGAAACATTAGGAGCAAAGCCATTCAGAGCTATTCATCCTCTGCAGTTTTCATATCAATCATTTTGCTAGCACTGAGCTTTTTTAATAGATTTCTAAAGATCTTTGAAGAAAAATGGCAGATATTTAGCATTATCTATCAAGCTATAATTCCTCTCTATTAATCATAGCATTGGGGCTAAAAGGAGACACAAATCAAGTTTTAGCAGATATTACTTGCATTTGGTTCGTAAACAGTAATATTTCACGATTGTATTTATCATCTACTTGACAACTGTTTAATCTTTCTTTTTGTGTTGTTTGTTTGGGTTGTTTGGTTTTTTGGGGTATTTTTTAAGAAAAAATAAGTCCTCTGCTTTGCAACAAATACTAAGCTTTTACATGTAAGGAACAAAGGCATTAGAAGACAAGCTAAAAAAACTGCCCCTTGACTGATAAAATGCAACCATGGTATACACACATAGCACAAATACAGTTCAGCATCTCTAGCCTCATCCTCTACATGAGAACTTAGGTCCAAACTGTACTGATTCTTAGGCTTATATGCTTAAATCTCAAAAAAAACAAGGCAGATAACTACTTATATGACAGAAGGGAGAGAAGGTTCAGCAACAGCTAGCAGAAAAGTTTAGCAGGTGCACCAGAAGCTTTACAATTCTCCTGGAGAGAAAAAAGGAAGGATACAAACAGATAAAAGGAGAGGAACTGCAGCAGGTAACAATGTCTGCTCATCAAATCATGACCACAGCCACTGGGCGGGGGGGGGTGTGTAGTCAGCAAAGGAAAAAAGCCCTCCTTACAAACAGATCATCTGCTATGTACAGATTGATTCACATTTCTCTTTTGGTCTGTCCTACAAAGTTTCTTTCTCAGGCTTTGTAAAGGTGACTGGAACTTCATCATATGTTTGTAAATATGATCAGCCAAATGGCTTAATATATAGAAAAGGACTGTATACAAACGTGCAATCTCAACACATGCATATGCTTTGTTTTTATACAGCCACAACTACCTCACTTTTAAAGAGACCAAAATCACAATTTTTACCCAAAGATACTCAGACAGATGAGATGAGGTGCCAGCCGAGTCCATGAGTTTGGTACAAAGTACCATGCCCTCAAAGGAAGTTAATAAATGAGCAGTAGCCTCCGTCTTCCTTCAGATGGAAATCAGAGCATTGAAACTATTGAAATATACAAATAATGCACATGCATCCCACCAGAAATACTTCAGAAGACTTCCTTACATCAAGCGGCAAGTAACAGTATTTGCTTCAAGAGACAAAATTTATACATACCTTTATGACTAATTTACACATAGACACGTATGTGCATCTGTATCTGTCTAAACAGATGAACATAGACATATATTTTGCATCAACCTGAACTACTTATTTACTTACTTTTGGCAAAGTAGGACAGTAAAAAGTCTAAATCATCTGAAACTTTTCCTTTTCCCTAAAGCTAGTTCAAAGGCACGTTAATTTGCTATAGGATCTATCCTATGCCCAGAACAGTTACACATCTCCTTAACGTGCAGTTACAGCTGCAGGTGCACTTGCTCTTTTTCCCTATGCAGTCTACGGCAGTAATATCCACAGTTTCACCTGGCTTATATAAATCTTTCATTATAAAACAAATTGTCTCAACTACCAGCATTTCCAAAGAGTCATCTTGTTCACAAATGTGTTCTTTCTGTTCCTATAGAGTACTATATTATGAAATCATTTCTAAGCTTCTGAATGTGCTGTAAGAAAAAGGGTACTTACTCTAACTTCCTATGCCTTTATTGTATTAGTATCAACTTTTTTAAAAAAACCAAAATCATTAAGAAAGGCAACCACTTAGACAATACTTATTGATACATAAAAAGAATTTAAGACATTTCCAAGTCCTACCTACCTCAGTAGCAAACTGCTGTAATCCACCAATATTAATTGGTCCCTCCTCAGTGGCATACAAATTGCAGCCACCAACACAGAGATCCGATGTTGGACACACCATTCCACATGTTAGCCCAAGTGGGTTGTCAGAAAGAATCATTTTGGCAGCTCCGTAATAGTTCTGAAGAAAAAAAGAGAAAGAGAGAGAGAGTCACACACCAAGGAAGCAAAAACTCAAAAATTCAAGTGAAAATACAAAATACTTTTTCTTTAGCTGGCTAGCAGAATAATATATAAATACATTACATAACACTGACATTATTTATATGTACCAACATGGTATACAGCATTATGTCAGAGACACTGGAAAGTTAGTCAGAAAAAACTGTTGATTATGCAAAGATAAAACTTCTATTTTTAGCTTGCGAAGTAGTTAAATGCATCTTCAGTCTGAGGTGGTTGTAGCATTTTTAGTGGCTTAACAAATCTACATTCAAAAACTACCGTGCCTGCATTATCTATCTGTAAATAAATAACCCGTTTCTAGGTCAATTGGGCAGTAGCTGAGTTGCAACCTTTGTTAGAGGTCTGACCAGAAAGTGTCAGCTAGACTATCAGTTTTTTATGACACAGGGAACAAAAAGCTTATTTTATACATCTGTGCACACCACCTCTGCAGATACGCCTGTCCTTCACACCAGATCAGCAGTGCCACCTGTCCCAGACCCGTGATGAGAAGAGGTGGTTTCCTGCGGAGCTACCTGTAGACAATGCACTACTGAATGCTTTTTTGAACTCTTTTTCTTCAACCATACGCTGATCGGGACCAATGCTCATTTTCCTGTTTCCCTAAATAGCAAACAAGGGAACTGATTAAAGAAGTTCTGTACAATTCATAGCTTCACAAATTCTCAAAAATCAGAAATTGGGTGCACATCTTCAGAACACAAACAGTTCCCTGATACACGAGAGATTGCAAGATTTCTTTCCATAATGAAAATCTAAGTAACGGACATTAGCAAGCTCCCACTGCCTGATGCTGTGAGAAAACAAACCCCTGGTTGTCTTTTTTTGCCTGGATAATTCTCTTAAGAGAGAGCATCAGAAGAAATGCCAGCAGTGAACTGTAGTCTCAGTTCAGAGGTGGAGAACTACTGATGGCAGCTCTGCATTTACATTATATTTACATTAATGAAATTATGGTGTAATTAACCACTTACATTCCATCTTTTCTTCTGTAAATTCAGAGGTTTACTTAATTGTAGTTCTTCATTTTACTACTCCTCCCACCCACTCTTAAAGCCCCACCAAGGAAAGTCCATGACAATGGGTCAACACAGTGCCCCTTAGCACATAGCTGAGGTTCCACTAAAGTTTCATCAGTGAGAAATTAATTCTGGGATCCCCTTCCTGCTTTCTCCAAACTAGCCATAACTGACATCAAAACCCAGTATGTCTCCTCCCTCTTCCACCACCTCTTCCATATCCCAATCTTCAATAAACATCACGAACATGAAACAGGTTTTTATAACTATTATCTTTACTTCTCTGCCCAGCTGACTGAGAACAGGCAGATGATGCAGCACTGAAACAATGTGAGGTACTCAGTCATGGGAGACTCTAGGCAATGGCTGGAACTTACTGTCTGCCAAGTAGGCTAATGTACACAGAAGTGTTTATTCAAAGCAAACGTTGTGCCACACATTCCAGTTATGAATAAAAAGAGCAGTGTCAAGATCTGACATTAGAATCAACAATGGGTAAAAAGGCTTTGGTTTGGGAGGTTCAAATTCACTAAAGGCATATAAAAAGACTGAGCAAAAAATTCTTGAAGTTAAACCAAGAATTCTTAGACTCTATTAAAATCCATTGCAGTTCTAATCCTGTCTGAACAGGCAGTCCCTGTACAAAATTGTTCTGGGAGAACTTTCAACCATTTTCACTGTGGTGAAAATGCACTGAGGCATCTTATCATTCCCAATTCTTATTTATTCCAACGTAAAGGAGTATTTGTTAAACAGAAATTGTACATATTAGCCAATATTTTTCCTCTTCCACATGAATGATACTGGTTTGGTATGTCAGAGACTGTTAGAGCTGCTAAAAACAGCTAGTAAAGACACTGTAAACTCAATTCAGCAGCAAAACACAGAAATCCAGTTATACCAGAGATGTCCCTGACACATAACCATGCAGAGAGCAGAGATGACAGTCAGTGCAGGAGACCCACATCTTTCTGAAGCAGCACTCAGAGACCAGCCTAGATAACCTACAGAATCTTAAATGGCACTAGGTGTCTGTTCCTCAGGCAATTAAATCTAGCCATTCCTTTTTTCCACTTTAAAGGAATAATTACAAACTAGTAGTGGGGATTTTTCTCACTAACTCAAAGACAAAATGGGTTTCAAAGAATTTTTGTTCAGTTTGATATTTCACTGCATATGAGAGTTATATTTTCCCTTCCTGTGTTGTCCAGGATTATTATTTCTATTACCTTCAACTCTGGTTCAATGGAAACAATTACAACAACACGCGTTTCCATTTTTAGTAAATTCATTAAGGATTTTCTACATTTTTAGGCTTTGTAATTTAAATCATTATATGAAGCTAGTTATTATACCTAGAGTACAAAGCTGTTAAATATCCCTTTTTAAAACTAATTTTATTACATGTCTGTAAAGTATATTTTCACACTCGATCTGTGCCACTACAGGCAGCTGGCACATTTTACTTGTTTTGCAAGCTCAAACCAAACTTCGAGCACAGCTATGCTACAGAAAGACAGGATATGTTAGAGTAGCAAGTGACTTCAGAGAGATGGGACCAGGGAGAGCCACTGTGTGTACAGGACTGAGATCATGGCTTTTTAAGGGGATACCTAGGGAAACTTGCCTCAGAACATCATGCCAGAGTTTGGTAAGGAGGAGGCAGGGACTGAAGTCCTAAAGGGTGTAAGATCAACTGCTGCTGAACTCTTAGTGTGAGAGAAAGATGATGGAATATATGAAGTGAGGTCTTGATTTGGAATGTTTTGAGATGTTGCTGTCATGATCACGAGTTGCTGTTGCTACCACTAGTAGTAACAGGACCTGAGAAAAGCAGAACCATGTCCTCTTCAAATGAAAGCACCAAAAGGTATACATTATATGATACCATGTTAATATTAAGCCATTAGATAAACTGTATCAAGGAGTATAAATCTTCTAGTCATAACATCTGAAATAAATTTTAATGATAAATTAAAAGGACAGTCACATGTGAAATCCAAAGTGCTCCACTAGTATGCTCCAACTGTGCTGAACTGGACACCTCTACAGATGAACAGGAAGTACAAGTCTAGTGCTGACTTGGTTTCTCTGTCTGCCAAGTACTCATCACCCTTCTAACATACAGAAGGGCTGCACTTCCCTAACTCTCCTCTCCTCTCCCACCTTCCAGAACACTACTGCAATCACTTTTGCTATTGCCATTGACACTGTCCACTACCAGGGAAAGGATACGGCCACGTGCTGCTACCATGACTGTGCAGTGGCTCAAGAGCAAGTTCATCTGCAGTCTTAATGATACACAAGGCGCAGCCCAGCGTGGAGGCTGGGATGTGACCAGCAGAAATGTTCAGCAGCCTAGCTCTGAGATCTCTTCATCTCTTTGCCATTCCATTCTATTTAATCATTTATCATGCTTTTACTGTGTTATCTATTATCTAGCATATCAAACATGATTAGAAAAATGTTTTCCAATACTTGACAAAAACTGGCAGGGAAATACAGTATAGTCTACTAAGTTACACTAAGTGGCGTGATACAATCTGTGTTACAAAACTGCAAACCATTGTGTTACTACATCAATAAATGAGTTTGTAATATATGTTCAGTAATGTTTAGGTACATGAACACTTTGTGTTTACATTTTTTTTTTTTTTAAGCTGTAACATATATTAATTTACCAGGGACATTAGAAGTAGAATATTCAGAGAATATTCACATTTTATAAACCGATTGCTCGTATTTCACAAAACCAGGGTGTAGTAGGCTGCATGCAAAATAGATGTGAGGTGCAGACCTGGCAAGCTGGTAACTACACACCACATGTTGTACCTGAGAAAGGATCAGAATTAAAGGGAGGCTGGCTTCATTAAAATGACAGTTATTCCAGGGCATAGAATGATGCAAGCTACCTTAACAGTTTGGAGTAATTTTTTTTTTTAGATGCTGAAACAATAAGATGACTCAGTTGGCTTTTTTTTTTTTTTTTTTTACAGATGTCACAGGGGAAGCAAGTGGAATGTAGAATGGAAGTAGAATGTTTCTGAATTTTTTAATGAGATAAATGTGTGCTCGTGCCTTTGTTCATAAAATCTTTTTTCCTGTGCACTTCCATAGAAATAAATTAATCTAACTGGATAGGATGTTTTGTGGTTTCCTACATCAAAATGTCAATAAATACTACATTGCTAACACAGGGAACAAAAACAAGCCTTAAACAGACATCAATAATCAGTGGAAACCAGGCAGAGAACAATCTCCACATGTATCATTTGGAAGCATTATATAATTTGCATGCAAATGAGACTGTTTTTTACTTGAAAAAAAAAAAACCACTATTAAAACGCATAGGATCGATACTGAGAGGGCCAGAAGAAACTGCATTTACTATCAGGAAATGCTTATAGCATCTTTTCTTTTGATTCAATTCAAAAGCTTTTTATATAAATTCATTATGCATCAGAGTGTTTTGATATTGCAGTTTTCTCAAAAACAATGGAAATATGCATTATTATTCTTTGTGTAATAAAACTGAATACATTGACTTCATGAGGATTTTGGGACAAAGCAAATACTTTAAAAGAAATGAAGAAAAAAGTGGTAATTTCCTTTTCAACTGGCTTTAGGTTTGGGTTTGGTTTTCTTTTCTTTTTTAATTTTTTTTTTAAATAGACATAGCAAAAAAATATGGGAAAATATTGCCTTCTTCTAGCCTAGTTCATCTGCTGCAGTGGCTTTAAAATTTACTCAAGACATACTGGATTAACATATTTTCACATACCGAAGAGCCACTATTTAAAGTACGTAGTTATATAAGTAGCATTTTTCACACTGACACACACCAGTTCAAATATAACAAGAAACGCCCCCAGTCTGTCAGCCCCCCCAAATATCTTCTGAAGAAAAATGAACAAAACACAACAGCAACTTATCAAATCATACATATTCTATATTATAATGCTGATTATTTTTAATCAATCCAGAAATCTTTCACATCATTTGACTTATGTCATCATAACAGGACTGTAATTTCACACAGTGTCACTATCTTTTTATGAAAAAGGACAGAAGAAATATCTTGTACTGTCATTTTGTCCTTTGTAGTCTAGAATGTGAGAGATTCCTTAATTGACATAGTGTCATCGCAAAAGTCTATTCTACATAATTACACTATGGCAACTGAAACCAGCTGTCAGCCATTCCATTACACTAAGTACAAACAGACATCTCAAGAAAAGTCACTGTTTCAAGTGCATCAATTTAACAACATTACTACTTTTTCTTTTAAATGTTTTTGGGTTTTTTTTTGTTTGGGGCTTTTGGTTTGGTTTTTTTTGGGTTTTGGGTTTTTTTATTTGGTGACCTGAAATTAGAGATTAACAGAGAAAGCTGCATAAAAGAGCACTTTCAAAAACCCGGAGCCTCAAAGATTGTGATGCATATCTGTATATAATTATTATCAATCATCTAGCAGCTTTCTGACTTCCACAATTCTTCATTGTATTAACAGTATCCCACTTATAGTATTTTACATATGAACTGTGACTCATGATTTTCTACAGTCTTTGTAATGGCATATAGATGTCCTTTGTTAATTTACTCAGAGTTCTCCTGGCATAGAAAAACCATCATTCTGTTTCTCTCACCTGTCATAATCCTACATTTCTCACCACCTTTTCTCCCTTACAATCTTTTCTTCATTTCATTTCCTCTTAATAATCCCACAGCTTTTTGTCTCTTGCCTTCCTTTGTCTACTCACTTTTCCTTCTCATTTCCAGTATATTCCTTTACTCCTTCAATCTCAGAAACTTCAGATTCACCCTTATCCCTTGGTATCCACCTCTATCTTTCAGTTTATTCCCTCTCCCATTTCTCCCTTGAAAAAAATTAATTTCTCTCTTAAAAAAACCCCTATATGTTTCCTTTGGTTTCATTCAAACATTAAAATTCCTCTGAAATCCTAAAACTTACTGTTATGGTCCACAGCTTTCTCCCTATTGTTCCTGGGATTTATTTCTCTCTCCCCCATTTCCCTATCAACATTCTGCACAGTCCAGGGCCAATCTTTTATGCAGAAGGCAACATGGCTTTGTTGGTTTAGATTTGTTTGGTGGCTTGTTTTGTTTTTTGGTTTGGTTTTTTTTTTTTGGGGGGGGGGGGGAGGGGGTTTTGTTTGGGTGGGTTTGGGTTGGGGGTTTTTTTTTAAATTATAGCCACCAGAAGGCTTTAAACCCCCTATAAAGTTCATTAGAAAATGGTTGACATGTCAGACCAATTTACCTTTATCATTAAGGGATTCAGTAGAAGATGGTCCTTCTGAACAAGAAGAAACTGTTGAATCAATGTCAGGAATCATCATAATACTGCAAGGACTCGAGATAAAAAAGTGAGAGCTAGTGACAGAGGGCTGCAGTGACAAAGTGTGATTTTTGAGTACTGATAACATAAAAGTTACTTCTGCACCTCCAATTCTCCATTATAAACCCAGACTATAAAGGCTGAGTCACTCTTTATGCCTGTGCCATGTACCACAGTATTTCCATGCCTAAACTGCACCAGTAGTTGTTTTCCAATGCAACTACGCAACCATAAAGGTGTCTGAAAACAAAAAGCTCCAAGACCCTCTCACTCAACAGCACAAAGGTAGAGCATGTGAGCTATTTCTTCCTATTTCCTTTTACTGGCACACACTTCCACTTAGCAGGAATAAAAACAGACAGGCTGCAAGCGTTCAGGTTGAGAGCTGCTTCTAGGAAGCTGTAGGATATTCCGTTGCTGTACAATACTTGCTTGTGCTAGCCCTAAAGGATGATGGGTGCTGGAGCTCCATTTTACCAAGTCCTTCTTGCTTTGATGTATAAATACAGGGAAAGGAGGACATAAAAATCCTAAAATCACTCATGGTACTCGTTCAGGGGCAGTGGGACAAAGCTTTCTCCTGCAACAGCTAAACATTATTATTTTATTTGGTTTAGCTTGTGGGTTTTTTCTTTTTTTTTTTTTTAAAAAAAAAGAAATCATTAAGATGGCACTAGACTATTATAAACCAAAGAATATACACTTTGCAGTGTGAAGGCTGTATTTAAAGTGAGGACAGCTGGAAGTCAGAATACTGTTAGCCACCTTCTGATGTTTAGAAACAAAAGCAGTAATGTGTGCATGGTGAATTTGAAGTCTGGTCTCAGACACACGATTGCAAGCGGTCGGTATCAACTGAGAAACACTGACTGGGAAGACACAATAGAATAGATTGTACCTTTATAAAGTGGAGTTGTAATCCAGTTTGTATGGAAAAAGAGAATGGAAGTTGTGGCCTAAACTCCACTGAGTCACAGCAGCTAACACAATACAGCATAAGTGACATCCTTTTTCTCAAAGAGGCTCAAGGCTCATTGCGTCTGGCAATTCAATTACCCTCTCAACCCAGAAACAACCCCTCCTCCCTGTCCCTCTTCTACTCCTGAGCTCAGGTCTAATGGCAGAACAGCTACATTGTACATGGTCTGTAAATATCTAAAAAGCCTCAGGCTTAAGAGAACAAGAATCCCTGACCTTTTATGATTGCTATAGCAGTTTTCCAACAAAACAAACTACATACAGTAGAACTCTTAAATACCTGACAAAGTAATTCATTTTCAGTACGCTCCTGTCTAGATATTCTATTTTAATAATGAATCACATTTAAATAAACACTTGCATGCAGTACTGCTTTCTGCATACACAGGGATGAGGACAAGGAACTTACTGAATTGCATTTCCTCTAAACAAGTAGAAGGGTAACGTGCTGAGGGAGTTTCTCAAGTGAGTGATGAAGAAAGATTCAGAAGCATGACAGATACTTCAAAAAGCCTAGAAAACGCACCCCAATTTCCTGGATTAATTGACCTCAAATACCTCAATGTTCTTACACTTCACCTATTTGTTCAGTCTAGAAGATACCACACATATTT
>JAAGNO010008358.1:0-26540 GCA_033439905.1 Ceryle rudis | reverse complement strand
AGAACAAGTCTTATGAGGAACAGCTGAGGGAACTGGGGTCGTTTAGGGATATGGGGGTTGGTCTGTCTCCAGGTGATAAGGACAAGAAAAAATGGTCTCACATTGCCCCAGAAGAGGTTTAGGTTGGACATTAGGAAAAACTTCTTCACTGAAAGGGATGTTAAGCACTGGAATGGGCTGCCCAGGGAGGTGGTAGAGTCATAGTTTTCCAACCCTGGAGGTATTTAAAAGATATGTAAATGAGGTGCTTTGGGATATGGTTTAATGGTGTGATTGGCAGTGTTAGGTTTGTGGGTGGACTTGATGTTCTTAAATGTCTTTTCCAACTGAAACTATTCTATGATCTCCAGCTCATCTTCCCCCTACACTCTCCTGGTATTTATTACTGTAACTGGGTGCCAGTTGCACATGTCACTGGAGTCTCCACAAACATGTCATTGTGAAGGAAATACACAGTTGACTTTATGCATCTGCTACGTGGACACGGAGGCTGTGCTGCACGTAGACCACATTGTAAGGTGCCTGAGGGGCAGCTGCACCATCTTTCTGTATCCTTGGGGAAACCTTCTGACAGACTATGTAGCTAAGAAATGAGTGGATACACAAATAATGCAGTTTCCATCCCAAAGTACTGAATATCCTAGTTGGCTGAAGTGAGGGGAAGAACACTTTACGGTGACTGCAACTTGGGTTATTTTCATTCCTCAGAGCCTGGATGCTTCTTCCATGAATCACAGAATCATTAGGGTTGGAAAGGACCTCTAGGATCAAGATCAACCTTCATCCTAACATCTATCCATCCATTAGACTGTAGCCTCAAGTGCTACATCCACTCAAGTTTTAAACCCCTCCAGGGATGATGACTCCACCACCTCCCTGGGCAGCCTGTTCCAGTGCCTAACCACTCTCTCAGGGAAGAATTTCTTCCTAATATCTGATCTAAACCTCCCCTGATGCAACTTGAGGCCATTTCCTCTCATTTTATCACTAGTAATTTGGGAGAAGAGACCAACACCAGCCTCGCTACAACCTCCTTTCAGGTAGCTGTAGAGAGCAGTAAGGTAAGCAGTCTCCTCTTCTCTAGACTAGACAAGCCCAGATCCCTCAGCCTCTCCTCATCAGGCATGCTTTCCAGACCCCTCACCAGCTTCGTTGCCCTTCTCTGGTCCCACTCCAGCACCTCAATGTCCTTCTTAGGAAGGCCTAGGTCATTGATTCTCTCAGGCTTTTGAGAAAGAGAAGGAATTGTGCTGGCCACCATAAGAAAAGGTTTTGGGTTCTTTTTCTTAAGTTTCTTTTGATGTGTATCTGTATACTTAGTAGATGGGATGGACTGAGCAATCCACAAGGAAATTTCACTCTGAATATTACCTTATGCAAGACCCTCAGAACACGGACTGAGACCTTTGTTATTTTTTCTGAATAGAATAAATAAAAATGATTTGAGACAATTATATAGGGACTTAAGAATTACTGCTTTATCCACTCCAGAATACTGTGATGGAGTTTTACAGCATCAAGTTTGGGTATAAAAGAAACATCATGAAAGACAATTAAGTTATTTGATGCAAAACTTAATAGTTTTACCTTACTCTTCCTACTGGTAGTGAATACATGATAATTCCTAATGATACTCTCTTCATACCTTGGTAGCAATCTGTTCGTGCCACATCTGAAAACAGTTCAGTAATGTAATTTCTCTATAAAATGTGGCTGCTAACCATATCTAAACTAATTAGGCACAGTCAGAAAGAGCCTAAAAACATAGCAGGCTCGCCGAATGAGCAGATTTGGAATTTGGCACTGTTCCTACTACATAACTTGATTGGGATGCTATTGCTGATGCCTTCACTCTGGGGCCACGGGAGCCAGATTTCTCTGTCTCTTCTGATCTTTTCTGCCCTAGAGCAGTACTGTGGGCAGAGAGAAACAGCCTGGGCATAGCTGTTCTGCTGAGACTCTTCTGCCTCTTCAATGCAGCTTGTGGAGTTGGTATGTGTGGCAGGGAGAGCTGCAAGGGTGCAGTGCGTGCTGACCAGTCCTGGCTACTAGATGTTTTTAGTGACCATTAACAGCAGTGCAAGTGAGAGCTCCCTTTGGGCTTTTCTTACAGTGCAGAGTGTGAAGCAGAGGCACAGTGTGCTGACAAGTCAGGACCACCCTAAGACACATCCCATGCATTTTTTATTTCTATCTTGATTTTTATTTAGTTCAACAAAAGGTCTTAAACCATCAGTTCCCATGTTTTCTATTTGGAATTATTATCCATATTTTAGCAAATTGGGCCAATTTACCATGTAACCTGGGTACACAGAGCATGATCCCAAGGGACTAAATCTTCCAGCTAAATGAGATACCAAATGAATACTAGGCAACTAGCATCACGGGATTAAATAAGAGAAAGGAAATTCCCTGCATAAAGTGTCTATAGATGCAGGCCATGAAATATCCTGTCAATACCACAGAAACTGGAAAAAAACCCTTATCCTTTTGATTTTTATGAGCTTTGTACCTACTTGCTTTTGTGGCTTCAGTACAATCACCTTCTGTAGCAGTGAGCTTTTCTGTGGTTTTAATAACAAGACACAACTCTGAAGGAAGTCAAAGTATGCAAATCTTCCATTTTTCTTGAAATCATATTTTGTTGTTATTTGGTTAATTTCCCCTTCACTTAAATCCAGATTGAACTTCTCCACTATATCTGAAATGCAAAGAAGCAATATTCATTTTATCATTCTTAAAAATGGCCAGTTGTCCTGTGTTCACAAGTTTTACCAGTGCTATGATGACAGGTCATCAGTTGCAGTGACTGCTGTGTGTGTTATGCTGATATTGCTATATGCAGGTGTAAACATATGCCTATACTTATGGGGTGGTTGTTCACATTTTACAGGGTTTCAGGGGGCTGATAACATGTCATTTTTATTTTAAATGCACAAGAAGTACTCCTTGACATTAAAGGAGATAAGAGATCTGGTAAACCAATATGTTTTTAAGCCAGGACTTTACATTTGATTATACAAGAATGCATTGTCTTATCACACATGCAAATGTCCTAACAAAGGCACAGAAAATCCTCTGTCTACAAGAGAACACAACAGAAGAGTAGTGTAGCCCAGCTCTTCTAAGAGTAAAAGCCAGGGTCCTTTCAAATCAGCAGGCATTCAATCACTGACACCAATGCAACCAGAAGTACACACAAGCTCACAATGAAAAGACTGGTGAATGTATTTTCTGAAATATCCCCAGGCACAGAAAAGGTGGTGTTTTGGGAATGTGATGAGAAACTTCTATACATCTCATAAGTACCCATAAGCAAAGCTGTCACTCCTTTTTTTGAGAAGTAGCTCATTCTGAATAGCTATGTGAATTAATTGCACTCAATGTCGTTCTACTCTGCAATAGCAAGGTGGTACCTGGAGCAGTCATGCCACTTGCCACATCACACCTGGATGTCACTTACTAGAGGACAAATGTTCTTATGGCTGGCACATCAGAAAGAAAACAGAATGCTTTTGAGAATGAACAAAGCATTTTTCAGGTGATAACAAACCTAGGAAGTCTAACACTGGGATTTCTCCTAGCTTGCTGACATCTTTCTCTTTATACACTTTCAATATGCCTTTCCAGGAATATTGGATGTTCTTTCTAATCTTATTTTCTATTGTTTTGCAGTTAAGGACAGGCACAGAACAAGTTGTTGTTGTCTGAGGGTGACTGGATGCTGGTATCTAGAAGTAAGAGATAATGGTAATTTTTTTTTCTATTGAGTTCTAATGGTTGTGTAGACAAACCACCAGGTCACAAATCCAGTTTCTGATCTTCCAAACTTGAAATTAATGTACCATTTGAGCCACTTCTAAGGCTGATTTCAATTTGGTCTGCAAAACTGTAGGTAAAAATGTGAGAACACTCTTAGTATCAAAATAACACTATTGATACTTAATGGGCCTTGAGCATTTTTTCTTAATTTGGCTTGATCTGTAAATAATATATAGTTTCTCCAGGCTGTTTTTTATTAAACAACAGCTACTATGTTTAAAAAAAAGCCTCAGACCAAACAATAATCAGTGCAGAGTCTCTGAATTAGAAATAATATTGCTTTGATTTGCTACTGGGAGGACTCTGCTCTGCAGTGGTCCTATACATAGCCACAGAAGGAGTAATGTGAGAAGACCCTGGTGCTCAGTGTCTTTTTGATTGCTGCCTCAGCAGTACTGTGGACGAGCTGGAAGCAAAGCCTCAGCCTACTACTGTACAAGATGTGCACGAGGGGTATTTATGCTTCCAGATCCAAATAATATAATCTCTTATTTAGTGAGATTTCCCAGTGCTCCCTTGAGGGTCTCACTGGTGCAGTCTTGCTGAGGCCTCATCTTTCCATGCTATGAATGCTGCAGGAACATCCATCCTGATCAGTGTTCAGGCTGGCTGGGGCTTTTCTAACAGCCATAGCTTTGAGGAGACTGATGTTACGTTCCCATTGTCTTCCGATGCCCAATCTAGCATTCAGAGACAGTAACAAAGAATTTCCCATTTCTTTCTCTGGGAACTGGATCAAAGCACGAAGGATGTGTGTAGCTAATTGTCTGGGCTTTTCAAGAAAGAACCTATAGCTAATGCAATAATCAAGCTGTCAATGGGCCACTGTTTAGATTTACCAGCCCTGATAAATTGTTTGCATCTTTTATTTGCTTAATCTGTTATTTCTTTTTCAGTAGCTAAACGTCTCCATGCAGAAGCAGTCAGAAGATCCAATTATGTTCCAGGCAAGGAATAATTCTACATATTTCATTTTTTTGGTGTGTTTGGTTGTAGCTAAAGAATGTGGAATAGGTAGGTGCAGCTCCACAAGTGTGATATTTAATTTTTTCTGCCTTGCCTCTCTGTGAAATCTAGCACTAGGGCAAGACGGCAACATGGCAGTAGAGAGGACCAAAGAGCATTATGGACATGGAGTTTAGGTATGGATGCAAAAATGAAGCAAAATACAGCATTGTTAATCCATTTCTCTTACATCTCTCAGATCACCAGCCTTCATGGCAAGTCTATCAGTTTGACTCTCAGGAGTTGACAGCTGTAATTGGGTATCTACCAGAAAGCAGGCAAGACCATCAGTATGTTTTAGGACAGGGCAGCAAAGACTTATTGGAAAACTGCAGCTGCCAGTCCTGCCTAGCTTTGTCAGATGACCACAGATAAGCTGTTTTTGCAGCTATCAGGTCTTTGTAATCTGGGCTGTTTTCTTTGTTCTCAGAAATCTGATTGTGCTTAAACACAGACATGTTATTTGCTGTACAGCTCTGACGGATATGTGTATGGTAACAGCAGGGTATGCGATCAGTCTAAATTGACACTTCCTAAAATCTGTAATGCTAGGTCTACTGTTAACTCCAACAATCCAGAACTTTTGAGAATCATTAGGAAGGAATTATGTTTATGTTTATAATAAAATCCAGAGCAGAAAGGAAATGTCAGACATGCAGCACATTTCTAAGCAATAAACTCTTGTGAGTAAGTCAATATCCTTTGACTTTAGTGGAGTTACTATCTGGCACAGTTTTTGTCATTGTAACCCAGTTTTGCAAATTACCTCATTTGCTTATTGACAGATGGTTGTGCCTGATTTCATGGGCAATCAATAGGAATACCTTCACTGAGTTCCACAGTTATTATTTTCAGCCTGTGCACAGAAATCAAAATCCAGAAAATTCATAAACCAATCACATGCTCTTTTGTCCTACTAGAGAAGATGACATTTTGGGACGTTCAGGCTGAGAAGACATGTGGGTGCTGCACAGCACAGGTTGCTGGCTTGGCAGAAGTTGCAGAACTAGTTGCACTGGGAGTACCTGATGGCATCATTACAAGTTTTGAGATGAACTTCAAAAAGTGCTGATACTTCAGCTGTCCACCAGATCTGACTTCCACTGTGTTCCAAAGATTTTCAAACTAAGGAAGAAGCAAGATGACTTTTGTAAATGCTAGTATTACAACAACAGAATCCTCTTATGTACTGAGTATTATGACAAAACATATAAAAAGAAAGGGACAGGATGCCTTAGAACAGAAAGAATCCTAGGGCCCATCTTATTAAAAAAAAAAAATAATAATCACAGCTTCTCTGCAGCAGCCCGCATATAGCCAGGAAAACTATGAAAAAAAGATTTCTGCAGGACATTTTTTAATTGAATTGGGCCCTTAGTGTGCTGTTTAAACTACTAAACCCTGTGATTAGACACAGTGATTGAGCTGCAGTATAGAATAATGCTTTAACATGAGAAGTAAATCAAATACATCGTGCACCTGTATCCTTGCTAAGTACCACTGAGGCAAATTTCTCATGCTACCACCATCTCAGGAGGCCATTAAGGTTCCACAGTTATTGTATTTGCATCAACAAATTATTTCACCCCAAGGGCAAATATGAATCAGCACAAAAGAACATAGAAGGAAATCTTTATGGGCTTTGGAATCACGTATAGTTGTGATGTATGGCCAGGAATCATACCTCTACAGTAGAGCCAGCCTACAGAAGACCTGGGGGCAGGTGCTGATACCCTTACTTCTGGTGCTCATGGAGGTCCGTGTAGCTGATTGGCCTGGCACAGGGCAGGTAGCCCACCCTCTGGGCTATGTCTGGAATCATAAGGATAAAGCTGGAATGACTTCCTGCTGAAGAGCTCTTTGTTCAGTGAGTAGCTGGACTGAATTAAATGGGACAACTCATGATATAAGCTACTAATCAAAGCAAGGATTATCACAGCCTGCCCTTAAATGAGCTGCACTCATTTTGCAAGTGTTTCAAGAGTCATCAGTATGCTTTTTTAGGGTCTTCATTATTGATTTTTAATATAAATCTAATTGGGAACCTCAGATTGCTTTTGATTTGATCTTTTTAAGCAGAGACTTAAACCCTAAAGGAAACTAGTCACCTCTTTGATGCATGTGCCAAGTTGCAGTCAAACTTCAAAGGGCAAGGGATACATTTTGAATTTCCTTTCAACTTTCCCCCATTGGCCTGGCTGCTACCACATTATGAATTATAAACAATTCTATTTTGCACTTGTGATTACACTTCACACTTCATATAGGGATCTCAAAGTGTATTACAAACTTCAATTAAATAGAACAATACCCTGATGAGCTGGGTTTGCTATAGTTAGAAACTATTTCAACACCCGATGAAGTTCATCCATTTGGGGGATTGCAGATAGTTCAAGCAAGTCAAGGGAGTTCAAGCAGAGGAGAAAAGTGTCTGTGATAAAAAGAAGGATGTCAGTTGGCAAGATATTAATCAACACCTTCCTTGCAGTGTGTTTACCATCCTCAGCCTTATGAAAAAGGTCACGGTATCAGAAATTTAGAAGACCAAGAAGCCAAACTTCAGGAAGAAATTCTTCATCCACTACTCAATACAGACTCCAGCTGAGCCTTGCTAATAGCAAACAGTAAGTGGCCATCATCCAGAAAAGGATAAAAGACGACATTTTCTGTGAAGCCATCCAGACTATGACTATTAGTAACACTCCATAACAACTCTGAGCAGCAACAACAGCCAGAACGACAGGGGTTTGGATTAGTAGTGGCAAACCCTGTACTCAGATTGGAAGGCTCTCCCGGGGCATCTTCATATAGACATACGTAGGCATATCTTTGAGAGGCCTGTCAAAATCAAAATATCTCTGGAGATGTAGGGCTTGAGTCTCACTCACACAGAGGCTGCTGCTTATATAAATGAGGCTCCTCAGGCCTGCTTCTCGTTGCTATTATGGATGACAGTTTCTATCAAGATTTTTTTTTCTTCACTTCTCTGAGCTTCTTTTAAGTATAAAATAGCTCCTGTGTCTCTTTGCTTCTTCTTGAGTGTAAAATAGACAGGATCTAGTCTGGAGGACTCTTCAGCTGGAGATGCCTGCCTTCCTGCTTCCAAAAAAGAAAAAAAAAAGAGATTTTTCACAGCTCAGGAAGGCGTGTATTTTTCTGCCTCAGCCAGGGCTCAGTGATGAGCACTTCTGCTCAGTGGCTCACAGGGATGAGAAAAGACTATCACCACATTTTCATTTTTGTTTTCACCTGATGTTGAGGCTCCAGGTTCAGATCCAGCACTTGCACTTGGTACCTCCCCAGGAGTGTGGCTACCAGGCATAGAGCACACAGGCCATTTTGGTTTTCTCTGCTATTGTCAAGAGGGAAGTGGTAATTTTATGTTGGTTTTTTTTTTTTTTTTAAGTGCTTTCATCTGCAACTTTACACATGCATAGCAGCACATGATAACATGGCAGACTGTGCAATCTCTTCGCTGTAATTACAAGCAGACCCTTGCAGACTCCTGTCTGCAATTTATAGTAAAAAATGCTGGGCCAAGAACTCAGAAGGTATAACTGCAATGAGCAAAGTAACAAAATAATGTTCTGTAGTGCAGACGTGTATGGGCTTGGAGGCTCTGTGTTTTGTCTTGCAGTTTGCTGCCAAATGGCATTGATGCACTTGTGAGCAGGAAGGCTAAAGTGCTGTTAAGTAAAATCTGAAATCTTTTAGTCAAGGTTCCTGCTGTTTTATGATTCACCTAGTCTTTGGACTAGGAAAAATTATATTGAACCAGTATTTTTGAAGACAAAACACCCCAAAAGGTATTTTTCATTTTAATTAAGTTCAGCAGAAGCAGAATCTTGTGAAAGACTGGCCTCTCAGGTTCCCTCAGGTTTAGCACAGGGCTAATCATATGGTTTGTACTGCCAGATTCCTGCCATGATTTCAGTCACTCTAGCAAAATTCAAGGTTATGTAAACTCTGCTAATGCTAATCTGGTGGAATCTTTAACCCAGAAAGGTAACTGAGAGGTGTCTGGGAAATGGCAAATGTTCACCCCTTTCTTTGTCCAAGGCGGGGGTAGGACAAAATAGCTACTGAGAAAAAGGAATTTGCATTAGCTCCCCATGGAAATACTTTTTATTCCATGCTGAGAAGGCTTTTTACCCCATCAACTGGAAGTGGATTAATTTAAAATTGAAAGAAGAAACTTTTAAAATAGCAAATATAGAGATAAAGAGCTAGTGAAAGAGAACTACTGTGCTTAAATTCACACCTTCACTATTAGCAATAGCATCTTCATGACTTTGCTTTAGAAAGCCCGTGATTATTATAGTTCATAACCATACTCAAAGTAAAGAAAAAAATAATCTCCTACAAATGTAGCAACAAAGCTTCACAGAATGATAGTATTAAAACATTTTCATTTCATGCAAATTTTTAAACTACTTGCCTATACACAACAGTATGCAAACACATGTCTGTAGCCATAGCAAATTTACCCAGTTGTAGACTTAAATTAAGGTGATAGAATAACATAGTTTTCTTTCTTGTTCTTCCGTCAGCTGCTGAAAATGTTGGCTATATCTATCCCAGATAGATACTGTTCCATCTTTTGAAGAGTCAATATCTTTAGTCTTGTGCAATTGTGTTAATGACAACAGTCACTACTTCTTGTATCTGTGAGAGGATGCCTCTCTCTTCAACAGCTCCCAAGCAGATTTAGGTGGAATGACTTTTTGCCCTTCCTCAGTCTAGACAAAAAAAACATACACAGAGAATCAGTAATGGATCCACTGAATAAATTATAAATTGTGGCGTGGCATTCAGCCAGTCAAAGAGGGGAATATCTGTGGAGAGGGCAGCCTTTGAGATCCCACAGGCAGTAAAACCTGCTTCCAGGAATTCTGGCTTGCACCACAAAAGAGAAAAAGAGCCATGCAAGTAGTTAGGGGAAAAAATAGACCCTATAAACGTGATCCAACTGGTGACAGGCCAACAAAAGCACAGGATTCCAAGACTGACCTAAACTTTTACAAAGGTCTAAAAAATTGGGTGATCTTACAAAGAGGCTTATTCTGTTAATGCAGAAAAAAAGGAAGTGAGCACTAACTAGCCCAAATATCCCAAATGTATTCTTCTCGTCTGAATAGTCTTTAGCAAGCACTGGAAATCTCTTTGAATGAAAAGGCACTTCAGTCCTGAGATGAAAGAAAGGGCAATTATGTCCTTTTCCTTTCTAAGTTCCAGGTATATTTATGGCGGTATGTTTTAATCTGGTCATCCACAGTGGGGATACTGCAGCTAAATGATGTAGTTGAAGGCTGAAAAGGCACAGGATATGAGAGGAAAGCAGAGAAGAGTTGGATATGAGCGTGTTAATGCTAGCACAAAATGTGCACAAACCCAATTTTTCAGTGTTGATTTCAAACCTAACACTGGTGTATGGCTTTTTAAAATCTGCCACTGCAGCTTATTACTGACTCGAGTCCCGTTATGCATCCTGCAGGATGGAAATCCACACTTTTGGTAAATATGGCAAGCAGAAATAAAAAGGACGAAGTAGTTTGTTGGAATAAACTTCAGAGTAAAGGACTGCTAGGCTTTGGTATGGACAGACCTGAGAACATCAAAAGACTGACTGTGCTTGCAAAAGGCTACATTTCATGAAGTCAAATATCAAGGAACTCTATTCAACGTTTATATTCTACCTCCAGAATTAGCAGTAAACTTCAGAAAAAAAATTAAAAAAAAAAGCAATATCCTAATTTTGAAGAATAAACTACTTCTTTTCAGAAATGGAAGCTGACTTTCCACCCACTGCACTGTCCAAACTAAGTATGTACAGTGTCTTGAAAGCAAAGTTTTCACAAACACAAGTGGCAGATAGTTTTACTATAGCTGTGGTAAGAAGTCCTCATTAAAAAAAAAAAAACCAAAACAAAACAAAAATCAGGTTTTGGTTCAAAGACATTTCTTTGCAGCATGTTAAATGTTACTATCATATTTTATACCCTCATATTTAAGCATATAAGCTTTGCCACCTTCTTCCTCTGTGCAATATGAAATACTGAAAAAGAAACAGATGGCTTTTGGTCCTGCACTCCTGTTTCCTTGTCATGTCTCCCATGATCATTATAACTGGATGGAAAAGAAAATATGTTTCTTACAGAAGTACAAGAAATCTGCCTCTTAATCAGAAAAGACTCCACTATCTTCAGATGCAAATAACACTTTTCAAAACTGAGTGGACTTTACATAAAACATACGTGTGGTCCAGGCATTATGGCTGTGTTACCTGTAAGAGAAGAAACACAAGAAGTGGAATTGTATATGCAGATGCAGAAGCTGGTCTGTGCTGTAGTTAGGCAATGAAGATTCCCAGGCACGGTTCAGAGCAGGGCACACCTTCTGCCTGCCTGCCATTGCTGCAACTAAAAAGCACTGTACCTCTGCTTTTAATTAGACTACTGAAGCCAAAGACTTTGGGAAGTTGTTACTGCTCTGCAACTTTTTAAAGAAACATATTTTGTAACTGCAAGCTTTCCCAATTTATTTAATTTCAAGAGCTTTTTGTTTCTTTCATAAGACCTAATGCACTCTGATCTTAAAATGGTTAGAGAGCCTATAAAAAAATCAAATCACTTATTCTTCTTGCAAACCACAGACTGAAAACTAGAAAACCTTTTACATTCAATATTGCATTATGATCGTCTACCACATGCAGTTAGTACATTCAGTGTGTATCTGACGCTATCACCTGCAACTAAAATAAACACCTTTAGCTGAAATCATGGAGCTGGAGCCTAAAACCTCAGACTCTGGACTGTGCATCTGAACATTTACATTTCATTTCTGCATTTGAAACTAACATTATGTACAGTTTGGTTAGGATTTTTTTAGTTTTGCTGTATCTCACTTTAAACTCTTGAGTGAAAGGATGCAACTGGAATGAAGCTGCCTCAGACCCGTGCAGTGTACGCCCTAATGGTGCTTAACAGATCATTTATGGAACAGTTTCTGTTGGATGGAAAATGGATTACTTTTAGTGAGTTCCTGATATTTGCTGCCATGTGTTCCACTCATCCCATCACTTCAGGATTCAGGGGGGGCAGGATTCTGCAGCTTGTGTCTACTTTGTAGCTTCTCAGACTACTGCATGGCCTCAGAGCAGTCCCTGCCCCACACCACAGCCAAAGATCAGCGGCTGCCATAGGCTGTGAAATCCGGATTACCTGAGTGTCCTGCTTGGCTCTTCACATACTTTCTTACCCTTCCTAGCAGAATTTGACGGTACCTTGGGAGGACCATGTAACTCCACTTTCACCTCTTGCTTTCAACAAGAGATGGGGGCATTATTATGAGGCTTTTTTTAGAACCATAGAATGGTTTGGGCTGGAAGGCACCTCTAGAGGTGATCTATTCCGAACCCCCTGCAGTGAGCGGGGTCATCTTTAACTAGATCAGGTTGCTCAGAGCCCTGTCCATTTTGACTTTGTTTCCAGGAATGGGGCTTCTCTGGGCAACCTGTTCCAGTGTTTCACCACTCTTATTATGAAAAATTTCTTCCTTATATCCAGTCTAAATCTACCCTCTCAGTTTAAAAACATCACCCCGTGTCCTGTTGCAACAGGTGCTGCTAAAAAGACTGTCCCCATCTTTTCTATAGGCCCCCTTTATGTACTAAAAGGCTGCAATAAGGTTCTCCCAGAGTCTTCTCCAGGTTGAACAACCCCAACTCTCAGCCTTTCTTCACAGAAGAGGTGTTCCAGCTCTCTGATCATTTTTGTGGCCCTCTGGACCTACTTCAACAGGTCCATGTCCTTCTTGAGCTGAGGACTCCAGCACTGGACACAGGACTCCAGGTTAGGTCTCATCAGAGTGGAGCAAAGTGGCAGAATCACCTCCCTTGTCCTGCTTGCCATGCTTTTTTTGATGCAGCCTAGGATACGGTTGGCTTTCTGGGCTGAGAGCGCACATTGCCAGCTCACGTCCAGCTTCTCATTCACCAGTAACCCCACGTACTGTTCTGCAGTGCTGCTCTCAATCCCATCATGTCTCAGCCTGTATTGATACCAAAGACTGCCCTGATCAATGTGCAGGACCTTGAGCTTGGTCTTGTTGAACCCCATGAAGTTCATATCGGCCCACTACTCAAGTTTGTCCGGGTCCTTCTGGATGGCATCCCATCCCTCTGCTGTGTCACTGCACCGCTCGGATTGGTGTCATCTGCAAACCTGCTGAGGGTGCACTTGATCCCACTGTCTATGTATCATTGATGAAGATATTAAATAGCACTGGTCCCAGTACAGACCCCTGAGAGTCACCACTTGTCACTGATCCCCATCTGGACATCAAGATGTTGAACATTACCCTCTGGATGTGACCAGCCAACCAATTCCTTATCTACCAAACAGTCTACCCATCAAAACCATCTCTCTCTAACCTAGAAGGATTTTGTGGGGGACAGCATCAAAGGTTTTACCAATGTCTGGATAGATGACATCTATAGCTATTCCCTTGTTCACTGATGCAGTCACTCCATCATAGAAAGCCACTAAGTTAGGTTGCCCTTGAAGAAACCATGCTGGCTGTCTCAAATCACCTCCTTATGTATGGGGCCACACTATGTAGCTTGCTTGCTGTTCAAAGCAGGGCTGTATTTTTCTTCTTTAGAAAGTTCCTTGCACAGCCTCATGTCCTTTTCTATAAATGGCATAACTATGCTGATTAGTAATAAAAGAAGGCTTTGCCACCCACACCTGCTCAGTGAAGCTCCATTCCTGCAGCTCCTTCCTGTTTCTGGAAGATTTTTCTATAAGAGGAATTCTTAATTAGAAAGTGAATTGGTACGTCAAAATAAATTACAATTTCACTGTTCTTGTTCCCTGCCCTGTCACAAATTTGATCTCTCTCCCTTTATGGGGAAGCCCAGAAAGCAAAGGTCTTGGGAAAGAGCTTGCACAAGAAGGCTCTTGTATCTTCCCCTGAAAAAGGATGTATTTTCCTCTTTGTGCATGAGAATGACCTTTTCCAGAAGTAATCAACCTTTTGACAGTTTTAGAGGCTTCTGTGCTTAGCTTAGGGCCCTTCTTTACCCTAAAAACATGTATCTTCAAGTTGCTTTCCATAAATGCTCTTCCCTAAAAGTGTGTGGAAGCAGCAGTTAGTTGCCTGAGCATGGATTGGGGTGGAAATCCATTTTCTTCTCATGTTCAGACAACAAGTAATTCACCAGCCAGCCTCTTCTATCTCTCAGAGTCTCACCTCTATAGGGAAGCTTGCATTTTATCCCTGGGTTGTGAATAGAGCTGTATCCTCATCTAGCAGAGATCAGTCTAACTCAACCTGAGTGCTTGTTTACACCTGCTAAGGATTTGAAAGCTGGTGTGCAACAGGAGCTTGCAATAATAAAGCCAATTATAAAAAAAAGATGAAAATGCCACTGAGGCTTGTTATATAATGTATCATTTTCCTTTTGACCAACTGCTTGCAACAGATAGATTTAAGTTTTGAGGTCACATTTGCAAGATAAAATAATCTTGGTAGTGTTTAGAATATGTAATGGTATATGATGATTTGACAAAATGATTGGACACAATGGGTCAAAGGTGGTCCACACACCAGTCTATGCCTCATCTACAAAAAAAGCCACATTCATCTAAATGTACTTAAAATAACTATTGTGTTGCATAACTATGAAATATTAAGCCTAGGTAGAACTAGGTAAAAAAGCAAGAGCCACAGTGAGGCTTCCCTGCTCCTCTGTTTCCATAGCCCATCAACAATATGCCTGATGGGCTAATATGATGTTCTCTTCTTTCCGTTATCCCTACTTTCTCCTTTTCCTCTACTGTTAGTTAGCACAGAGGGACAGGCTTCCAACCCAAGGAACAATTTGCTGTTTTAAAATTCCATTAGACCTTTTTCTTCATTACTCACATCAGAGAGGGAAAGGGAGGTACAGCTTCAGCAGGCTTGTCAATGGAGAAAGATCCCAAAACAGATATCCTGGGACACTGTAGTCATGGGAAGGTGTCCTGGTTTAGGTGAGAACAGAGCTGGTTCTTCTCAGTGATTTTGCTTTTCAGTTTGGTTCTTCTGACTGCACTGTCTGAAGTCAGCAGCCTGTTTGCACAGACAGTGGCTGCTGCTGGCAGTGATAACAGCCCATGCTTAGAGTCAGTACCAAGGACTGGTGTGCAGACCAAGGCCACTGCTGGATCTTCTGTACCACTCTGGGGGGTGCAGGAAAGGCTGCACCTGCAAGGAGGAGTGGACAGGGCAGGTGACCCTAAACTGACCAACAAGGTATTCCATCCCATATATGTCATATTTGGTATAAAGCAGAGGGATCTGGAGGGTCTGTAGCTCGCACTCTCTCTCTCCCGGGCTCTTCTTCCCTCTTGGACCACTTTGCCAGCTTTGCCCGGCTTGACTCAGGTCCTCTTTCAGTTCCTTCCTCGGAGCATCCCTGGAGGACTCTGTCCATTCTGCCTTTGATCCCAATCAGTGTGTTCTTGAACTCGGTACCAGAACCCAGCTCCCGAACACAGCTCCCATCTGCTGCGGGACCCAGTCTAGGACTCCCCCAGTGCCTGCTCCACAGCACCAGTGGTGATGGTGATGTAATTACCATCAGGGGGGATTAGTTTCAATACTGGTTCTGTATATATTTGTATACTTTTTTTATTATTTTAATTTTCATTCAAGCTGTTCTAGTTTCCTTTTCCAATCACTAAGTGTCTCTCCCTTATTCCCTTTCTCTTCCCCCTTGGGGAGGGAGGGGAGTTAACAGAGAGCAGCTGTTATAGGTCTAAGGGGCTGCCCTGACCCTAAACCATGACAGAAGGGCACTGCACAGGAGAGCAGGGACAAAGAAAGGGAATTCTTAAGACAGTTTTGCTATGGATAAAGAGAAACATGGAGTTAGATCATGGCATAAGGAAAACTTTAATGTTTCTTAGCCTGAAGAAAATGTAATACTGGAAAAAAGAGATGTGAACATGCAGGTAACCCAGAGGGGGTATTTTCCTTGAGCACAGCTGTTCTACATGAGGACAGACCAAGTTTGTGATCCTGCTGACTGAGGGTAGGAACATAATCAGCAGGCCTGCTAATCTCTGCTGCTGGTGCAAGGGGTCGTGACTGATGACAGTCAGTTGTCTGATCAAGTCAGTGGCCCAGATCAGGACTCGGGGCTTCAACACATGAGGACAGTAACTAATGATAAACCTGTAAAACTCCCATCGACAAGCACTACCTCTGTAGTGTCCTTACATATTCCTGCTGCAATCTCACAGGAAGGTTATGGCAGCAAAATTAACTTCAATTCCCCATGCCTGAACACAGTGCACAAAGGCTGGGTTAGTAACACTGCTGAATTTAGGAAATGAGGCTGTGGGAAGAGCGAGGATGTCACTTTGTTGCATGGGAGCTTGGAGCTCTGAAACTATATGGTTACAAGAGATGCACTGCATGTGCATTTCATCACATACAGGCAAAGGAGTGTTTGAGGAGTCACAGCACAGCCACCCTCCTTTTGTGGAGCTGGTAAACTGTGTCAGTGCTGTCTCCTCTGTTGATTTCAGAATAGTTTCCAAGATGACAAGGAAGTGTTTTGCTTGCATTTTAGAGGAGGGGATTGGAGCAGCCACTTCTGAGAGCAATGTAATGTGAGGGCAAGTGGCTTTAGCTCTGTAGACTCTCCACCAGCAGCATGCCCAATGAAGGTGGAGACAGTAACAATGTAGCTGTGATTTTTGCTAATGAATAGCAGAAACTAGTCCTGGACCTCAGTCCAGGCACCTAGAAATACAGTTCTCACAGTGCCAGGCTTCAAGAAGAGATGTAAATTTACTATACTGCTTGTCCAAGGAGAAGCAGGATGCTGTTGCTGGCAGGAAGAGCATCAAGGATGAACAAAAAAGCCTGAGTTAGCTCAGTTCCTGTCACTTGAATGGGAACAACTGGTAATCTGTCACTTCTCTCTCACATCTCAACCTTACCTGCCCTGCCCTATTTCTTCTCATTGCTGGACTTGAGAGGTGAAGGTTTACTAAGCTTGAAGCAAATCACTCATCAGTCACAGCTCCAGAAAGGCTAAACAACAATTTGCTTGTCCCTGATCAATCCCTCCTTTCCCCCTATAGGTAGCTGTGCTGATCCTGTATGAACACCTTGCTGTTCTAGACCTGATCAGCATGCCATGAACTATCACTTTTAACGTGCTCTTTATTTTTTCCCCTTCCACATCTGAAATAGCTCACAGTGGAGAAGGACATGTGAGTACATTTTCTTTCTGGGGGAGTCTGATCCCCATCTGCAGCTTTCATACGGCCAGACTGCATTAGCCACTGATTTTAATGCAGAAGAGCTCTACTCAGGCCTTATCAATCACAACACTGGCAGGCCAGCCAAGAAAAGTTCATAATGCATATTCCTAGCTCTGGAGTCTGGACTTTCACGGATATCCTTAGAGTCCACTGCTGGTTAATAGCACCCCACCTAAGACAATGTCCTCTCTGTCTCCTTCATCAGCGCTTCTGCAGTTGGTTAGCAACATCCAAGCTAAGCACCATAACAATGTTTCTTTAATACTTGAATATTAAGCTGCAATCATGTTGTTTAAAATACTTCACATCTCTTTAATTCTACAGCTCTAGAGAGCTGTAGTCAGTGGGCATCCTGCTCATATACAGATGCTGTAGTGTGTATACTAGAGTCAATCTAATCAACATATGTCAAAGCCATCAAAAGATCCACGTGACATAAAAAACATCTAGAAATCATTTCCACAAGATTTTTTTTATCTCCCCTTATTCAGCTGTTTTCTAGGAAAAAAAATACAACTTAAACCTGTATGGCTTTGGGGTTTGTGAATGTTTGCCTTTGTGGTTGTGGCTGTTATTTATGAGGTGCCATTTGAGAGAAAAGTCATCCCAGGCTCATTCTTTACTAGTTCAGTAAATTTTCCATACTTTAATGATCAAGCTGCATACTTTACTTGTTACTTTTTAATATACTTCAGTGATCAAATTGTATAGTGTAATGATCAGTTTTCCTAACGTGCCTGAATGAATTGCATACCTCATTAATTTAGATACATACTTTACAGGCCAAAATTGTAGCATGTTTGGATGAAGTGAATAATTTAACAACCAGACTTCCCTCAGAACCTTCACAGGAGCCCAGGAATACGTGTGAAGCCAGGGTGGGATGAAACTGCAAAAGGCATGGGAAATTTTGGATTGAACCCAAAATGAAAACATGAGACCTGAGAGCATATGGAAGCTGAACCAGCACTATGAACCTGATTTGTATTTGTTTTGTCTTTTCGAAAATGTTCCCTTGTGCATTAATTTGGGATTTTAATGATGGATTTATCCCTCTACCCCTAACACAGAAAACTATTCAACATGAAAGCTCAATAATGAAAAAAGCAGTACAGCCTCCAGTCCTGTTATGGACCAAGTACCTCCTGAAAGGTGTAGAGGCAGCTTATTTTTTTTTTTTTTTTCTACACTGAGGTGGAAAGTAAATGGGGTCTTGGAGGACTAACTGTTAAAGAGACTTAATGTTAAAACATGCACTCTTGCAGAGTTTGATCTCAGGAACTGTGCACCTTGTCGAGTTGTTAACGAGGCTTAGCACCTACTTGGAGGATGAGAAGACATTACAGCAAAGGCTTCCCTGACAAAAGCAGCTACCTATCCTAGAGTTATCAGGAAAATTTGCTGGTAGGTCAGTATTACAGCACACAAATATATTCTTAAAATAAATATACAGATAAACTTCATACCATTGGTCTTTGTGCTGATATGTTTTGAAACTTACTGAATTTACATCAGCATAAAAGCAGGAAAGGGGGTAATACAACATTTTCTAATCTATACAAAATATTCAACTGTTTTACACTTGAGAACCATGTAATCTATTATATCTGTTAAGACTGCATTTTAATTTTAATAAGCTGAAAATATAAATATTTAAAAATGCCCAACTATTTTTTAAATAACTATAATTAAATGTAGTCCTGCCACTAGGACAAAGTAACAGTTGCACTACTATAAATATTAATGCTAAATTTACTGAGAATAAAATACATCTAAGCAACCTTATAAAATTTTGAATAAAGCTACACTTACAATAAGCACTTTGGTAAAGCTATGTCTATCAGTAACCGACATGCATAGATAAAGTCTCTAACCTGCTGCAAAAGCCTGTAATGCATTACAAGTATTTGGAGCTGGTTTTATAGGTCCTCCTTCATTCAAAATCTGTGGTTCCTCCTCCTCCTGTGAATTGCTCAAGCCCTGCAATTATTTGAAGTCTGACAGACTTTGACTCGGGACAAGAAAAGGCTGAGACAGATCTCACTGGTTTTCCAGCTTCTACTTTATGACACAAGATTTAATCACCATATAGCTCTATATGGATTTGTTTAGCACAACATTATATTATTGCCATGGCAATAAAGTGGTAGGCTTTTTATATGGTTTCCCATTGGGTGATGATTATTATTTTTCTCATTTTATTTGTGCTTTGAGCATATATTGTTGGAAATGAAATATAGTTACTTTTTAGAACATAAGATGCAAGTTAATAACTTTTTTTTTTTTTTTTTTTTTTTTAGAACTGCTTTTTATCCAGCTAGTACTCAGCTTTCACATCCTCAGCCAAGTTCAGAAATGAGCTGTAAGGTAAAGTCTAGGCTCCTGCATTCTTAGATCGACTTATACCTGCTTCCTACTGGGTAAAGGAGACTAAGAGGGAAGAAGCCAGTAGAAAGAGAAGGACTATGAAATTAAAATAAGACAGAAACTTCTTTTACTTACATCTTTCAGTAATTTTCCTGTTACATGCTAACATGGTAAGGATTGCTGCACTGATAAAAGGACGTGAGCATGAATCGAAGGATCTCTTCCTGAAGTCTGTACCAAGTGAACAATTCCAGGTGAGGTATGGTGGACACAAACCTCTGCCACAGAGAAACAGCAACTCTAGTAAAACTTGAGTTATTGCAACATACATATTCGGAGCATCAGAAGACTCTATCCATGACTGCAGTCAAGATTTTAGCTATAGTTGACTAATCTCTGTACTTGACATTTCTGCTACATCTACACTGCTATTATTATTTAGCACCAAGAACCTGGGGGGCTTCCCACTCCACTCAGTTTTCTGTCCAGCCCCTGCCACTCTATCTAGACAGGTGAGGGATCATTGGGCATATTTGGATATCCCATATTGTTCAGAGCAATCGAGCTGCATCCAAGGTCACGCTTTCAGTTTGCCACATGCGCAAACCTGTATCTATGTAAGACTGAACTTCTTAGAGCAGTTCACAAGGATCTAAGGGCTTCATGGAGTTCAACAGAAATTAACAGAAATATATGTGAATTTTGAATACTTAGTGAGTCACTTCTAACACATCGGATCGTACCTTTCAAAGAAATGTATTATAGCTTGCTAGCTCATCTTACTTCTGTGAGGTAGTTTATGTTTTTCAGGAAAACTTTCCAGTCTACTGTGAAGTCCTCACAAAGGTCAAGGTTCTTGAGAAGGTGCATGAACTGCTTGTCTGATAATTTAAAGCAGAAATAGTCAAGTACTTGCTGAAATTCCAGTGCTTTAAATACTCCTGTGTCTTCATTATCAAATAGAGAAAATGTCGGAGCAGCAAGAATTCAAATTTAAGCAAACTTAGACATTCCAAAAGAGGTTATTTTTAGCAACCATTTAGCCATTCACATGGGAATACCTGAGATCCACATGCCTTTTACTTGCAGGTATTTTATACATGAAGAAACAAAACACAGTTCTCAGAAATTTACTTAGTTTGAAGCTTTTCTTTCTGTTAAAAATGAGACGCAATTGTTGAAATAAGCCAAAAATAGCCTTTATTTCTCTACCACGTGTAAATATAAATATAGAAATAAAGAACAACCTGCAGTAAAAGCAAAGAGGGATTACATCAAGTACCAAAACTTTCCAGAAAAGTTACTGGTTAAGAATAAGCAAAAATATTTGAGAGCTGCCTTAAATAGTTTAAATTGAAGTATTTTTAATTAAACTCACTTAAGCTTATTTAATTTGTCTTTTGTCATCCCCATCTGTCCGAAATGATTGTCCCTGTCAAGGACTTGATAGTCCTTCATCCTCATTACCTTCAGTTCGTCCTGAAAGCTTACTTGCGCTTACTTCCTCTCTTCTTCTCCCTTGCACAAAATGCCCAGTCTATTCTTTGTGGGAGTTTTCCAGAGGTTTTCCAGGGGAAGCAGACCAGGTTTAGTGCAGTTGCAGCAGGAGGCATGCAAGAGAGGAGTTCAAATGAGTGGCAAAACGACCAAAGTCTGGAAAAGTTGTGGGTCATATCCACTCTCATTTTGCCTGGCTGCTACTAACTTACCATACCCCCTTGTTTTATTCAGCCCCTTACTTACAATGCTGCACATATAAATCACTGATTCCATAAATGTAAATGAATATTGCACCTTTCAAAACTTCACGTTAAAGTCCTATTAGTCTGCTAACACTATAGATGCAATACGGTTATTTTTATGTATTAGAACTGTTCTAAGTAAAGGGTTGAAAAATGTATTTGTACTATGCTTAATGACAAAACAAATCCTACTGCATCTGAAGGATGTTGGAAAGGAATCCTTTGAACACGGTAATGTCCTAATATAAAAATTTGATTTTTGTTTACATACTGTCTTATGGGAAAAACAGAGCATTGAGTATATAGTATGCATTGTACTCAGTATGGTGAAAATGAATGGGAAATCATAATACTGCTAGAGAGGACCCACCTGAACTCTTAAACTATTTGTTATGATAGTTCAATGGTCTGTATTCAGTTGTAGAATTGTTGTGGATGGGATGTGCTGCATTTTTTTCAGCTGGCTGGGCTCTAGGAACTGTGCTTTTAGGCCTGCCTGTTTATAACAAAATATTTGGTTACAAGCTCATGTTGTTAGAGTCCCCCATCAGCAGCAACTATTATTCAAAGAATAGCTCAGAAAAAAATTGAGAGTTTCCATGGCCACACCTAACTGATCTGGCTTTTCTCATTTTGAAGTTCCCTGATCCAGATCTTTGGGCAGGAAGACAAGTACTGGTTTTGACACAAGGTAGGTGGCAGGACTACATTGCTGGGGATACAGGGGTAGCGAGAAGTTTGCATCTAAAGCCATGAGCTTAAACTGGACCTGAAACTGCAGGTGCAGATGAGATGGCTTTACAGTTCTTTGTGATACCAAAAAGACCCTGAAGAAAACATTGGTTATTCTTTCCCATGCTTGAAAACCGTCTTATCATGGTTTACTCTAGATGCTGTTGCATTTCGGTAGACTCTGACACAACAGTCTAAGACTGTTATATATACAGCTTTTTTTTTTTTTTTTTCCCCATTCAGGGCTTTCAAAATTCTAGAAAGAAACAGTTATTTTTATTGTTCTCATTTTACAGGTGGGAAAACCAGGGCAGTTTTTGTTTGACAGCTAATGCACCTTATCTAGCTATGCCACTCAGAAGTGGCCAAGAGCGTAAATGCAGATAGTTGCTGAGCCCCAGCTGACAGGTACTAACATCTGCAGCTCACATCTCATCACATGTCTTTATCCTCAGCTGCTACATGATCCTTCTGATAAAGCCATAATGCCAGCCTGCAATAGCACTTGATATCTATTTAAAAGTATCAGCTTAGGGAACTCAACAGAGCTATTCAGAAAGTGTGGTATTTACATGCTTGGGACACAATTTACAGACAACTGAAGGAGAAAAAGGGGTTAGGGGAAGAGAGGAAGGTCCTGATAATTTGCTATTTGCTTTTTCCTTTCCAGTCCTTAACTTCACAAAACTGATATGCTTGTTTATATCCATTAAGGAGTCTAGAGTTGTCAGAAGATACTATTTCTACACAGGCCAAGGTTGTTGGTAGCACTCAATTAATAGCAGTAAAGTTTTGAAGCCTTTGGATTAGTCCCCAGCCAGAGAGAAAAAAACAAAACTAATCATTAAGATGCAATGACCCCATGAAACTTACCTTGTACAACAAATCATAAGATGATGCAACTATTTCTTTTATCTTAATTAGGGTCTGTTCTAAGCTGAGCGCTGTGAAGCTTGCAGGTGGTGCAGCCTGCTTTTGTCTCTGTTGGTATTTAGATGCTCTGCCATCATCAATTGCTCTCAGGAAATCAAAATAAGAGAGCTTGTTGTCATGAATGCTGATTCCTAAGCTAAGGGAAAAACATAGACTAAAATATCAATGATTTTAAATAATGATCTCACTGTTGTCTGTACTGATTAATTATGATGTATTATTTGTACTGCAGCAGCACTTCAGGATATGCTTGTGCTGTCAGTGTATAAACCCTGTTAGTTCCAGCCCAGGCTCTATCCCAGGTTTGAGCTACCAATCCTGTCCTAAGTGCAAGTATACTCTCAGATGCAGAACCAGGCCAATCTCCATATGCTTAAGAGGAGACCTTTCTTTAGCCTGGGTCCAACTGCACAACCTTTCAGGCCATCAGCATTAACTTTGTGCTTTTTAAACACAGCACAGTATTTTGATCGGTGCTGAGCTTACCATCCCCAGTGTGGCCAGAGGACATGTAGGCTCCCAACCTTGTCCTTGAACCTTTTCACATCACAGTGTAAACACAGTCTAATAGACCTTGTTGAGGAGCAGGTGTTCTTTGTGCTAAGTGCTGGTGCTTTCCCTTGACTTTCTGCTTTACAAAAATACTTTTGCCTCACAGATACTGAAGTGCTGCTTAAACCTCACAGTAGGCTTTGATCATCACGATTCTAGGAGAAAACAGCAGAACCCCATGCAGCCTGGTAAGCTATTACCAGACACAAGTTAGGCCATCCAGTACTGCTCTGTGATAGGTTTCATGGATGTACCAGCACAGGTCTATACTCACTCATGATTTCTCTACCCTACAAGAGGAAAGCAAACCAGGTTCCATGCATTGCTTCTCCTTATGTTTGTGATAGAAGGACTTACCTTCCCTATCAATCCGCACTTCACTTTGCATGACTTAACAAGTCACTTAGGGAATTATTTTATACATTCTTGGTAGGACTCAGCCTCACTGGCTCAGTCACCAGCCCTCTGTCCTTTGGTGTGTCCACTGAACTGCACAGAGGGCTGGTACATTGGGCCCAGCAGCTGCTGCCATTGACTCGTGGTGTGCTGTGTCCAGTGAGGGTTTCTCTTCTGATCACTCATGGTCAGGCTGTACCTGGGAGCCCAGCCCATAGGCTCTACAGGCTGAACTCATAACTTGTTAAATTTCTGTCTGTCAGCTGAAACATCTGCTAGATCACAGACACTGGGGAATTTCATGTTTTGTCACATCAGAAATTCAGTGGGTTACAGAGCTGACTACAGATAGCTCCAGGTAACAACAGTGAATATATTATTGCATCAAATATCAGCATGGGGAAAGATGAGCTCTTGCATATGATTTGGGATATTTTATATTTTTTTGCAGAGGACTTTGTTACCAAACTAAATTAATTTTGATTCAAAGATACTTTACCATAAAAAGACCAGAATTGAGTCAAGCTTCATATATGCAGAAAATGTGACTATAAAAGGTATTTATCATGAAAGATTAAGACAAGAGGAACAGCACTAAACGTTACATGAAAAGCTACTTTCCTCTGATGTCCTGTGACTTGTGACCACTTAATTAAAAGACAGTTGGTATATTTGAAATAAGGACTTCAGACCTGTCTGATGAGCCTGTGGAATTCATCATCACGAGGGACACAATGGTAGGGACTTGGTCTCTTTTCACTTACCCAGTACAAAGCCAGAGCAGTCAGTTTGTGGAATTGCTTACCACTGAAAGACAATCAGTTTCCAGGCTACAATATACATTGATACAGATCCATTGCCTCCCATGGAATTAATCCAGCTTGACCTTAGAGTTACCATCTATGCTGAGGTTTTAAATAGACTTTAATAATTTTCTAGCCAGTTACCAGAACTCTAGATTCTTTACACACATGTATTATAGACACAACTCCTATACTGCAGGGGAAAGGCTAGAGTTACTTTAGTCTTGCATTCAGCTTTTTTATTAGAATTATGGTCAAAGTAAGTCCTAGAGAACCAAACCTTGATAGAGGAGGTGGCGTCACTGCATAAACATGGTTTTCTTGTTTAAAACTGAATTACTGTAATGTACTTCTATCATCTGTTTCCACAGTATATCAGTAGGGACCAATGCCTCAGCTACCAATCACCAGAATATCCAGTTACAAGAATGTCTAATTAACAGGGAGAGCCAGTAAAACAAAGAGGAAGCTTTATAAAACAGGCTGGAAAAGAAATTAACTATAGACCCCATATCTGCTAGTAAGAAAAAAAATATATTCAAGAGCCCTGATTTTGCATCTTGCAGCTGCACAGCACTCCCACATACTACCCATGTCAAGCTGGCTCCAATATTGGAGACAGTGTTTGGAAAAGGAAATAATCAACACCATTTCAGAGGAGAAATAAATTGCCAAGTGGGCATTAAAATTTTAGTAATAAAACTAAATGCATATGCTAATCTACTCCATATTATTTAGAAAAGACTATTTTGGATCAAGAAAGGAATAATCTGCACAAAATTACAATGAATGGAGGTGTTTATCATCAAGAGGTCTTTGAGAAAGAAACAAGCAGCAGATTCCTATTAAGGTTTCAATTCATAAAAAGTTGATCACTCAATTAAAGGTGAACTGTGAAAACACTTTGTTAATTTTATTTCAAAAAAAAAAAAAAAAGAAAAAAAGAAAAAAAAAAGAGTCTGGTCTGGCAGGCTCTGGAGAACAAAACTCAGTGTTGCCAGGCATATGACCTTTTGGGGGACTGTTTAATGCAGAGAACTGCAGAATCTAATGTTTGAGCAGGTCCTTTGTGTTCCCCAGCCTCTACAAAAGAGGTTTTTCTTTTTACTCACATTAACACAGAGAATTAAAAACATAGCTTTGTGTGACAGCAACACTAGATTATTTGAAAATTATTGCTATTTTATAACCTGATTTAATTCTGCTTCTATCTTGACCTGTTGTTTCCACACAGTTGTGCTATTAAATTGAAATTAATAAAACAAATAAGCAAACACATACACATTCTCAAAACATACCTTTTTACATATGAAGCTATTTCACCCTTGTTATCTGAGGAAGCAATACATTACCTCAAAAGATTTTTCACCCATATGGAATCTTAAGCATGTGGGTACCTCTATTAGTTTTAACAGAGCTTCTTATATGCTTAACACTATGTAGAAGCTTGTAGGCTTTACTGGGTGTGACCAAAGAGGTCATTAGGAGATAATCATACAAACCTTTTTAGAAGGCTGCTGAACTGGTTGCGATCAAGGTAACAGTTGAAATCTTGTAGTTATTGTGTGCAGGTCATGTACTTTACACAGCCATCTCTATTTTTACCCATATTACAAAAGACCTTACTGAAATCTTGGAAGTAATCCCCAAATTTACCCCTGAAAGAGAGCAGATGTTTATTTTAGCTCCTTTGTTAAATCAGATAAAAGGGATACAAACAAATACACAAAATAGGGGTGGAGGGCAAAGAAAGATTTTGAGCTTATTTGTGTAGGGTAAATTCATATAATTTATTCAAAGACTGAAAAATTGTTCACAAATAAACCTCAAACCCAACATCTTCCCCTCCCCCCCTCCTTCCTCTCCCC
>JAAGNO010008356.1:100135-156066 GCA_033439905.1 Ceryle rudis | reverse complement strand
TCAGAAACCCCTGCTGTACACCCTTTCCCCACAGTGATTCAGGGGCTTATTTTTAAAATATCTTTACTCTAACCCACCACCCCAAAAAAAAAAAAAAAAAAAAAAAAAAAAAAAAAAAAGTCAAGCCAAACACACTTTGGAATAAAGGACCCAAGCAGATGACTTGGAAATGGTTCTTGCATAGTGCTGCCATTGTGCATTGTTCCCCAATTCTGCAAACTTAAAAGCAAGTAAGAACAGTGACTGTGTTAGAAGTTCTTGTTTCCTTCTTACAGAGATAAAAGCAAGGAACAGGCTGGATTCTTGTGGGAGAGAGGTTTTTGAGAGATGTCCTCTTAGGGAAATAAAGCAAACATTTACAGCTGAGAAAAGTAATAAAACCTGTCTGCCCCACAGCCCTGGTCAGTCACTGCAAAGCAGGTATTTGTTCCCTGTGTGTCTTGAGCTGAGGGGTGTGATCTCCCTATAGATAATATCTGGGGAAGGGAACCAGTGCATTGCACATAAAAAATGAGCTCTTGAGCACGGGCCACATGTAATGTGTGTTGTAGTGTTTTTATACATGCAGCAAGAGTGGGGGAAGTGGAAGAGGGTAAGAAGAGCATCTAGGGACCTTGGTGGTAACAAAATGCATCAAGATGTGTGAGGCTGGTGAGCTGCTCTGTGCTGGTTAAGCTGCAGTTGTGACCTTGCTGGATATTAGAGATGAAGAGGGTGGTCTGGAGAACCTCTTTTCACTCTCTTTACATAAGTGATGCTCTGTGCAGGAGGTTGAATGGCCCTGGGGCTGAGGTAGCCCAGCTACTTTTGTATATGGTAGTGATAGTTTGGTGCAGGACTGGTGCTCCAGTCTCTGTGAGCTGGCTGTGAGAGCATGATGTTATTTTAGCTTCAACATCTCCCTGGGGTGTGAGTGATTTCAAATGGTGTGTGTGTTTCTGAAGGTCCAAGGGAGGTTTACTAAGATGAGAAAGGTTGTCCCTCTAGGAGGACTATGCTTTTGGTCAGTGATTCAGTCACATCTAGGACTAACATGGGATAACTTTTTTTTTCTTCTGCAGTAGCAGGGCTAGGAGCTTTGGGGTTACTTAATTTTCTAGAGGAAAGCTCAATTTCTCCTTTGCAACTCAAGGGGAAAAACGTTCCTTAAAATATGACCAAACTCCTGGCACATATGTGCTGGTGATAGCAGTGCTGAATGCAATGGACATGAGTGCTTGTTATTCCTGATAGCCCTCCCCAGCTGCTCTTGGACAGGGTCGGGCTTTGGTGGTGCCAAAGTCACATGGAGCTCATTAAATGCTGTGTGTCAGTGCCTGGAAGAGATAAGCTCTATTCAGAAACTCAAGGAGGGCTTTCTGTGCTTCCTGGAAGCCATACCCCCACCATCCTGTGCTGAAGGGCCTCTGTAGAGCTCTTTGGAAAAAAGGAGAACAGCTTAGCATAGGTCCCGAAGGAATGCTACAGAACACATCCTGTCAGTGAAGGCAGACAACCTCACAAATGAGGCTTTCCTGGCTGTCCAGCCTTGTGGGTGAGGGTGAATTCTTGGGGGAATACACTTCTCTGCCCCTTGATAACACCTTCTGCTCCCCTCTAGCTGCTGAGCGTGCTCCAGATGTAGCCCCAGGTGCACCTACTGCTTCCCCTGGCCTTTCTGCAGTACTTCAGCAGTCCCTTGGGCTCCCTCACATAGGACACCATCGTGGAGGCAGGGATATTTGAGATGGCTGCTGGTAGCCATCTGCAAGACACCCTTGTGCTGGTGCACAGAGACAGGATGTTCTCTGGCTCCATCCCCACGTGCAAGATGCTGCAGCAACCAAGCCCATGTTTGCTTCCCAAAACTCTCCATCCTCTGAAGCCACTCTGCTTTTTGCCTCTGTTGCAAGAAAGCTGTGCACAGATGAAGGTGTGGGGCTGTGACTGCTGCTTTGAGACCTTATGATGTTCTGTATGGGCATCTTGGGCCCTTCTGCCTTGATTTTCTAGGACTCTCAGATCATCTGCCTTAAGGAAACTGTTAGTGGCTTTAGAAATAGTCCCTCACCCAATTCCTCGCAAAGCACTAAGACAACAAAGAGACTGCTTGCTCCAGCCTTCCCCGTTCAGCCATTCTGGGAAGGTTTAAAAGATTTGGCAGAGCATCCTGTGGTGGAGAACTTTGGTGTTTAATTACATCATCTGTTTTTCCTCTCAACTAATGTTTGCTTGAAGGCTCTTTAAATGCAAACAAGGCCAAACTGCACAAATCTAGAGCAATGAGCACAAGTAAGGGTTGAGAGAACTGGTTTTAAGATTATCCCATCGTTCCACCTTCTTTGAAGCAAGTTCATGAAGCATGAATTGCTATGCACAGATGGAGTGCTCGAAGAGCTGCCTCGTGTGCAGAGCAAATGCTTTGAGGAGCATCCTGGAACATTTAGAAAAGGAGCAATTGTGAGGACTCTGGTGTGGAGGAGCTGGATCACCATCAGGCAGAAGGTCTGGGATGTCAAAGTATGTCTGGTGTGAAATGGCAGGAAAGGTCCCATTTTAGAAGTTCCTAGCAATTTCTGGAAAAAAAATATCTTGGACACCCCTGGCTGATTCAAAGGAACTGCTTCCTTTAAAGAAATCTGGGATGTTTTGTTCTTTTTATTTTAATCAAAATCTAAGCCAAATCTTTTAATTTATAAGACTGGTGAAATATATGGCAGAATAATTTTGAAATGGAAAACTGATGAGGAAAATCTGTTTTTGAAAACAACTTTCTGGAGAAGAAAATGAGAAATTTCAGGAAAAGTCATCAACATTTCTACAGAAATATTCTGTTTCACAAAACAGCCTTTCCTGCCGAAAGCTGTGCAGCTGGGGTGTTCCTGGGCAGGGGTGTGTGAAGCAGGCAGAGGGACACTTGGAAGGAGATGCTGATCAACTGAACCAACATAAAATCACAGCCTAATTTTTTTATCACAAAAGCCCTTCCTGCCCTTTTTGGAGATTCAGGGTAGTTCACGTATGTGCATCCAGAACACCGGAAACAGCCAGAGGCTGGCAGCAACCAGTCGATGTGGGTTGGATGAATTTTTAACCATTGTTTAAATGTCCCTTTGTCAAAATCCTTGTGGACACTTTGCTTTATAGCTCGGATCCTCGCCTCACACAGGATGGCCGGACACCTCTGGAGCTGCTCTCAGCAGGGTCTGGTGTAGAGACAGTGTCTGTTTTGCCTGGCACCAGCCAAGCCTGTCTGATTATTCTGAGGAGAATTGGGTGGCAGTGCTGAGCGATAGCTATTAAACTGGGCACCCATGAATCCTGCTCAGTGTGCCTGCGTGCTACAAGCCTACACAGGTTTCTGGGGTGTCTAGTACCAGCAGGCAATGTTGGTGTTATACCTTGGACTTGGACAACATAATTATTATAACACCCCACCCTCCTACCTCAGTGTGATTTGCTGCTAGTGTTACATTAGCAAAAGGGAAAGGGAAAAAAAAAAAAAAAAGCCATGTTTCCAGTGTACAGATAGTAACAGAGGTGTTTATATGGCAGTTGTGACTGGTGTAATCTTGGTTGTTAGACAGCTTTAAGAGGGATTTAAAACAGTCAAAGATGCCAAAAGAAATAGCAATGAGATAGGTTGTCTATTAGGCACATCTCGGTGCAGGAAGACATTTATCCGGTTTGTGATGCATTGGCAATGCTAAATGAGAGGAAAAAGAGGTATGGCCCTGTTGGGATGTGCCACCAAGGAACATGTGTGTGCAAATTTTGAGTATAGCATCAGACAAGGCTTTTAAAGCAGCTGTATCTGCTTAGTGCTTCCTTGGTTGTCAGGCTTGGGCTTCACTCCGTTCAGTGCCCCACATGGAGGGAAGATTCAGCACTGTGTTCTGAGCCTGGAGTCCAGCCAGGTTCTCACCTGTTCATCCAATGAGCTAGATAAACATATTCCCAAACATTGGTCTTTATGACATTTCATCATGCTTTTATCTTTGATTGCTTGCTTGATTTTGATGTTTTTTCTAGAGCAGGACTTTTGTCCTGATTTCTCAATCACTTTAATCTGAAGATGGTGTAAGTATCCATAGGGAACTGGGGAGGTACATTCACCCTTCAGTCCCAGAGTAGACTGCCAAGACTCCCAAACTTCTAGGAGACCTGCTCATTTCCAGTGACTGCTATTAACGCTGGGGTGACTGGAGCTGAGATGCCATTCACACCTTCCAGGCATGCAGATACATTGTGTAAGCAGCTTTTATCAACAGCATCACATTTCTCACTTCAAGTCTCGGTGTGAAGCCCAGTGAGAGGACATGTGTCCATTGGGAGAGGAGACCTAGCAAAGCAGACAGACAGAGGAAGGTGATGTGTGGGAGGATGTGTGTCCTCTCAGCAAAAGGATAAGGATATCTCGTATTCCATTCAAATGTGGCATATCTTCATGCCTTTTCTGGAAACAGAAGCCCCTTTTCTATGCTTTTCTAAGCAATGACCTTTGCACGTATGACATTCAACAGAGAAAACCATAATTGCCTAAACTAATGATCTGCAGAGCATGAACTTTCCTAAGGCTATGTAAAAATGGCTGGTGTTTGTCAGTGACTGATAGATGTGGACAACAGAAGTTTCAGGGCCAGCTGGTTTACGTATTTTTAAGTCAGTCTGCTGCTTGTAAAGCTCTAATTGACCAAACTCTGCCCCGGGAGTCCTGGCTGTGTGAGGTGGCCACCTCCTCCTTGCAGCCATCACTTGCCTCAACTTCCATCAGTTGTCTGGAGGCATTCTCTCTTGTACTCTCTGCTAGTTTTATTTCTGCTTGTGTAATTACTTATTCACTAGATTTTTAAAGAAAAAAGAAGCAAAGCCAAGCAATTTGGATGGAAAGATAAATTAAGAGCTTCTTCTGTACTGGAGATCATCAAGAATTAATTTCTGACATGCTCACCTTGGTGCAGTCCAGACTTCATTAAAGCATTTGCAGGACTCCTTGCAGTCAAGCATGCAGCAGAATAATTTGCATCTCCCTATAGATTTAACTGGTATCTGCCTCTGGGTTTGGCTGGTCTCATTTAGGAAATGTTTATGTTGTTTGCTGCTGCACGGGAGGGACTCCTTGTACTATCTTTTGCATAACAAAACGCCATAAGCTTTCAGCAGGGCATACAGCAGCACACCTGCTGAGGAGGTGGTGAGTCCCTGCCGTGGTTTATTGAATTAGGTGGGGAAGCTGAGTGGAAAGATGATGGGACAGTGCTCATGGCCATGAAAATAGGATCTGAGCTTGGTACTTGAGTCTCTAACATAAAGAAAAAGATTTTTTTTTCACGTAGGTAAACAGGTGGAGATGGGCGTGCAGCCATCCTTACCCTTAAACAGGCTGCATCCCCCTGAAGACCCATATCTCCCTTGTGTGTGTGATATGGTGCTGTGATTACTGAAGGTCACGCAGAGCCTTATGTGATGTTTTCAGATCTTGATCAGCCAAATAAACAGGCTGAACTAGCTGCGATGGTCTGACCTAGGGAAAACGTGTCTCTTTAAATGCCTGGTGCTCCCAGCCATGTGGGCTTCCCCAGGAAGCAGCTGGGTGGGAGCTACACTAACATGCGGTTTAATTTTGTTTTCATTAGAAAAGGTAGGAGCCTGTTAGGCTGTAGTGAGATTGGCAAGATGAGCCAATCAAAATAAATACTTTGCCGTCTCTTGCATGGATAATGCACACGCTGCAGGTCTGCTGGAAATGAGCCTGCAGTGGCGTTGGCAGGGTGGGCTATTACCTGCTAACGCTACATGGCAGGAAAATTTGTTATAGTTTTGCTAAATATAGCAAACAGTACCTAGGACATGACATGTATCATGGAATGGAGGTGATGGACAACTGATTGAATATGCTTCTGGAAACTTGCATTTTGGTCTGGGTGCAAGCCATGCTGTTAATCCTTTCAAGTATCTGCTGGGAGAGCATGAGCTGCTTTCCCACAGCATTAGACATGGCACTGTTCTCACTTACATGCACATAATGGAACGGGTTGCCCAGAGAGGTGGTGGAAGCCCCATCCTTGGAGGTTTTTAAGACCAGGCTGGATGGGGCTCTGAGCAACCTGATCTAGTGGGAGGTGTTCCTGCCATTGGCAGGGGGGTTTGGAACTAGATGATTTTTAAGGTCCCTTCCAACCCTGACAATTCTATGATTCTAATTATATATAGCAACTTCTTTTAAATAATTTGAGGCAATGTAGTGATTGTAACTAGGCTGCCACATGCAACATAAAAAGAAAAAAAGAAATCCCCAGAACATGTTGCGCTGGGACCTTACTCGTAAGAGAGGAAAGTATAAAAAACCTGAACTTTTATTGTGTGCTTTATGAAAACCAATGGCCTAGTGCCCATTGTCCCTTCCCATGTGTTTTGACACCCCCAGTTATCACTTGTGGTGCAGAGGCCCTGGGGCAGTGGCTGTCCCCTCCTGCTTGTCCCCTCTCACTCTGGAGTGATGCCTCAGTAACTGCAGGTCCCTGGGGGGAAGGTGGCCTGGGCAGGCTCTGATGAAAGCCAAACAACTTGAGCTTGAGTCTTTCAGCAGAGCGGGTTCACTTCTTTGGCCAGAAGGAAGGAGTAAACAGCCCATGCAGGGATGTAGGAGCCCACAGAAGTGAAGAAAGCTTACGGCTCTTGCACCAGCAAATCCCAACTTGTCACTTTTCTCTCCTGTGGAGAACCACGCCATCACTAATCTGTGTGTGGCAGCCAGCCTGAGCTTTAGCAAGCTGTGACTGCTGCACTGGGTTTATTAGCAGGTTCCCATAGCACTGCCCTCCCTGGGCACCCTCCCCTCCTCTGTGCTTGCTGCTGTCTGACCTTGCTGAGACACTTGTTGACTGGGAGAGGCTGCTGGGTGTTTACAAGGAGCTTTGCTCCTGTTTCTGCTCCCAGGCCTACACTAGGAGCAACAACCGGAGTGAATCTTTAAGTAAACAGCCAGGCACTGGAGGGAGAGGAAGGTAACAACTCTGAATAATGACTGAAATGTCAGACATTTATTATTAAGTTGGTCCTGATGTTGACAGCTGAGCCCATTAAAAGCATTCTTGATCAAAAAAGCTAAAGGCAAACCTGGTTCTTAAATATCCCCGTTGTTCTTTTTGGCCTAGTTTTAAAGTCTTAAGAAGAAAAAAAAAATTTTAGAAAATATTTACAGACATGAGAAATGAAGGATTTCATCATGCCTGGTGGATTCACAGATCTGCAGGCGGCAAGGACAGCAATTAAGGAGCAGACGGGCAAATATATTCTCACATCTCCTTTGCAGAGGTATTGTCAGTCTCAGAACTCGAAGCGTGAGTTGTTAGGGCTGGACAAGTGAGAATTCACCAGGTCTCAGCATGAGGCTTTGAGGATCTCTGAAGGATTGAAGGATGTTAAAGGAATAGTTGTGAGCGAGGCTGAGGTTTGACAGACTTTGCTGGGAGCTATAAAGGTGAAGTAATTGGTGCTGTGTTGTGTGTCAGTGAAGCAGAAATGACAAAGGACTGCTCTGAATAATGCATGGTCTTTGTGGGTCAAAGTCTCCTATGAGAAGACCAGTGGAAAAAGCTCTATGGCGCTTACCTGAAGCATCAGCCATAGATTTTAGGTTTGGATTAGGATAAGAATAGAGGACAGCAGTAGGAACAGGGAGAATGAGAGAAAATCTGACCTAGCAGGAGAGATGGAAAGAAAGAAAATTGTTTACTGAAGATTGAGGCGAAACAGGGTGTGAATCTCTACAAATGTGTATAAAGCTACTGAAAAGAGGAAGAAAATGCTTTCTCCCTCTGTCTTTCATGGCTAGGAGAAGTTATCATGAGCATAAGCCAAACCAGAAAGACTCAGATGTCAGGAAGTGGTTTCTTGGGGAAGCTGTAGAAATTCCATTACTGGAAGCCTTCAAAAAGAAACTAGAAAAACACCTGATACAGCTGGTTATGCTTTGAGCTCCTTAGGCTCCTTCAAGCTTTATTTTTTTGAGTACATTAATTTGTGGTTATTACCATGATATTAGAGAGATGGCACTGCTGTTGATGGCATTTTGGAAGGATTCAACTTCAGAGCTGTGGAGTCAGATACTGCCAAAACCAGCTCTGAGGGCAAAGTCTGGAGCTGAGGCCACAGGCCTTGATGGCTTAGTGTTGAGTAGAGAATGGAAGCTGTAAACAGAGAAAGCATCTCTTGATGTTTAATTATGTTCCCTGTGAGTGGGAGCACACCAGAAGCTTTACTGGTTTCCCCATGTCTGGGCACAGACAGATTTTTTCTGACTCCTGAGTTCAGGAAGGGTGGCAGTGTGACTGAGGCTTCCAGCCCAGCTGATGTGGTCCAGATGTGTCTCTGGGGACAGTTAAGCTCCTCTGTATCCAGCCATGCAGATGGGGATGTAACCTCCCCCACTGCCTGGCAGCAGCTCCTGCCAAGGTAACTCCTGCCTGGGTCTCGTGATGGGGCTGTGGTCCCCCTGAGTCCTTAGCTAGCACCTTGAACTGAGACCATGCAGAGGGTTGCCAGACTCTCTGATCCACCAGCAGAACTGCCCAGACAGCCTTATTTTAAGGTCAGATGAGGAGGAATTGGGAGGATACGAGTACATGGCAGTTTCTTGTGTGGCGGTTCACATCTCTACACATATCTCATGTTCATGGTGCTCCTGGGAAATGTACAACTATGTTCTCCTGATGAAGGACATATTGTGCTGGAAGCACAGTGCTTGGTTAGATGGACCTTTGGGGCTAGAACAGCCATTCGTATGTACTCATTTAAATTTCATTGATTTTTCTAAAGAAATATTTCTCCCTTGATAGTCTAGAAATAAAACCTCTTGCCCTGACTGGCTCAACAACCTCATGACTTCTATCTATTGACAAGGCAGTTTTCACACTCTGTCTCAAGATAGGCATGCTATTCTTCAACATGCTTGGTTAGAGAAAGAGAAAATTACATTTATGCACCTCCTGCTGCTTCCCATTACATTTCCTGTCCTCCTGGCTTTCCAGGGGCAGGTGTTTGTGCAAGATCCCATCTACAGCTTGGTCAGTGAGTTACCCAGTGTCAGGTTTTCACAGGAATATCTCCTCTTGGTCTGGGCAATGCCCAATTAGGCTTGTTGCCAGACTACAAGTTTGCAGTGATATTTTTAATTTTCCTCTGAGGTTCCATTTGTCTCTAGCCTTATCTTGGCTGAAGCAAACCAGCTTGTGTGGCTAATTTTTGTGCCTTAGTGTGATTTCTGGTCCATTTCTCATGATGCAGCCAAATGTGTGCAAAGTGAGCAAAGGACACGGAGTTGTGCTGACCCTTCTGTGCAGACCACATGCGTCAGGCTGGAAACCTGGAATCAAGGCCTTGCTCAAAGGATTCCCCAAACTCGAATGCTTTGTATAGCAGCAGCAGAGAGAGAGTGTGGAAACTGGTATGATGACTCTGCAGGTGTATGGCAGCAGGTTTGCTAGGCTACCTGAGGATAATGTGACAAAGGTTCCATTTTCCAGTTTCCACTTCGGTTATTATCTCTCTGGACATTCCATTTACCTTAGATGCCACTATATATACAGGTCAGGATTTTGGATGAGGAAGGCTTCACAGGTTCCAGAATTGCAGTGACGCTGTTTACAACATGTACAGTTTCCCTGTGATCCTTGAAGATCCAGCTCTGGAGCTTGCTTTCTTTGTATTTCAGTGGGTCATCCTGGCAGTGTTTTCCAGGAACAAGTAAGAATTACGGACTTAAATTAGCCATGAGATCCTGAGAGTGATGCACTGAGTTGCATGTGGAGGCTGTATATACACATTAACAGGAACTTGTTTTCATGGGAAAGTGCTTCTGCTGTTGGGGCTGGTTACCGGGGGTGACTTTGCTCTCATGAGAACCTTATTTCTGGGAGTGGCAGTTCAACTATGCAATTCTCTCTACATGTGTATATATATATGTTTCCTTGTACAGATGTCCTGTTTAGGCCAAAGTCTGCACGTCACCTATAAGAGCTGGAAGAACATAGACCTGCCTTTGAGGTCAATTAGCTGCCTCTGAGGCAGGAATTATCTTTAAAAGGAGTTGGATCAGGATAAGAAATGTGTCAGAGCTGGAACTAGAAGATGCTTGTCTGCCCTGGTGCCTTTAGAGGTGAATTGGACTGTTCTTAATTGCTTTTGGGGAAGTTAATTGTAACCAGATAGCTGCTTTTCTTTGCCAAGAACTTGTGGATATTTGTGGCTCTGGAGTAAGAAGGGACAGCAGAAACAGTGGGGCACTCATTATGACCAAACCAGTTTATGCTTAATCTTTCAAATTATTTTTCCACAGAAAAGCCTTAGCCTCAAATTCTATCTTAGTTTATTTGGTATTCTCATCTCTCTTGCACTGCCAGGCAAACTGGAAAGCTCAGGCATGTTTCTGATTGTTCCTGAGCACCAAAGTGAAAAGCTCTTGTTGATATAGGATGACTGAACACAGGTCTCTGATTAATGCATCAGATCTTGGTCCTTGAGAGTGATGCCACCTGCAAGCTGGACTCTTGCACTGATTTTATGTCTTTATGACTTCAACCCACATTAGCACCATCTGCCAGCAAAGGAATGCTTCCCAGCACCCTGTGAAGCAAGTGTGGGGGTGGATCTTCTCATGCTTCTATGCCAAGGTGTGCCAGGAGGGACTTGACCTTCTCGCAGAGGCTAGCAGCCTATATTGTGGTTTAAACTGCACATGTGATTTTCTACTTATGGCATTCTTTTACAACTAGCAAAGGGCTAAAGTTTTTGGAAAGAACCTGTAATCCAGTCTGACTGAGCTGTGCTACAACAGATTATTGTGCTGGCACAGGTGAAGGACCGGACCTCTGCCTGGGAGCTTTCCAGGCGTTGTGCTGCTTAGCTGGAAGAAAGCAGAACTTCTCAACAATGAATCTACCTGCAGTGCGAATGCCAACTGCAGCGCCGGGAGGTCTCCAACACCGTGCAGAGAGTAGCGAATCCAGCTTCACGTGCCAACGCTGTGCAGAGCTGGCATTTCCAGCCCCTCCTGTCCCTTGCTGTAAGTGAAGTGTGCCTGATGCAGGATGAAGGACAGAAAACTAGTGCAGAAACAATGGCAGGGTTGCCTCGCTTTGTGCACTGTCTGCAGAGCACTTGGGATGCTCCCAGTTCCTGGAAGCTTACTGTCTTTTGACAGAGAGAAATATAAACTATTACTGACATTTGACTTGTCTGTAAGAGAGACATTAGAAAGCAAAAGCTGAAATTTTGGTTCAGATTTGCAGCTTTGGTTTTGGCTCTTTACTCCATGTCTGTGGTTATCATGGTGCTCACCAGTGAGAAGTGTCTGCTCTTATTTAGTGATGATCCTGCTACAGCCCCACTGAGCCTATGGGCTGTGTGTGTATCAGTACAGAGCCACTTTCAGTTCATTCGCATACAGTTGCCAAGGACAGCTTTTCCCCTAGGTAGCCTGAGCTGTGGTGTAGATAAAAGGAAATTTGCAGTTTAAAAACCTCCTTCCATTTCAGCGAGACTTTTGCCTTGCAGAGAGTTAACTCTGTCACTCCCTACTCGGGTGGGACCAGCTGGTATTTCTTTCTCTGGCCTCAAGCTTGGCAGCATAACCCTCTAACATAGTGGTGCTGCTGAGCTGTGCCGGGCAACCATCTCTACACAATGATCAAGCTGTTTGCATTTGCTGGCATTCCTGACATCTTCTGTTCAGGTTGTCACTACAGCAGCAGCAGATGAAGTGGTTACATAGGTCTGGAGCGCAGACCTGACCTGTAAGGGAGAGCAGGCTCTGGACCTCTCCTCTGTCCTGAGCATGAAGACACACCTGTCTAACATGGGCAGCATTGTTGCACAAGCAGCATGTTTCACCAGTAGTAGATGTGTTCCCATGGGGTGTCTGCAAAGGGAAGTGCTATTTGCCAAAGGGGCAAACTGGGTTAAATTCAGCACACACACCCCTCTCCCTCCCCTCCAAGTCTCATGGAACTGAACACATCCCACAGGAAGTGCCTTCTGGCAGCTGCAGCTACTCTGAGGAAGGCTCTGCTTATTTCCAGACCAAAAAACCAAATCTGATGTTGAAAATGTGGCTAAAATAGAAGCCTTCTTAGTGGAGAAAGGCCAGGGAAGGCTGCAGTGGGCACAGGTGGTGGCAATGCTGCTTCTTCCAAACAGCTTTGAACACAGGAATGTTTTGAAACAATCAGAAATCCAGAGCTGCTTCTCAGTTGTGGTCTTATATATCACTGAAGTCTCTTGGTCCAGTTCTAAGCTTGACTTCACAGTTTTCTATCTTGACGTTACAAAGTCAAATACCACCAATGAAGGAAGTAGGTACTCTCTCTTAAATGAGTGCTTTGGTGAAGTGTTCCAGGAGGCAGAATGGGAAGGGCTTCCCTGGATGAATTTTACCAGATTTTTTACTGTCAGAAGTGTCTCATTTTCAAAGATACACGGTTTTCTCAGCAGAAAATGCTCTTCTTGGGCCATCTGCCCTCAGCTGTCTGGTTTTCATCGCTCTTATGATGTTCCTGGCACTTGGCAGTACTCAAGGCTGCTTTGGAGGCACTGAGCAGGATATAACCCCACTTTGAAAAGCTTCCGCCTGAACATCAAATCCTGGCAGAGGAGTGCAGGACAGATGCCCCCCAGATGGCAGGAGGAGGGAGAGGAGGATGCAAGGGGTGGCATTGCCAGCTGCAAACCACTTGCTCCTTCCTTAGCTGTGCTGGTGCTGCGCAGTGCAGGCAGGCTGGGAGCTGACACAGAGCTGGGCCATGTGGGTTTCCTGCTCTCTGTGGAGCCCCTGCTGCCATGACCAGTGTGGTTAGTTTCGGTGTTTCGCCCTTTGCCATTCAAGCATGTGTTGTTCCAAGCAGTGCTGTGGTGGGGCAGGAATAGTGTTGCTCCATGCCCACGCTTTCCTAGGTGGTAAATGCCAAGTCGCCCAGTTTGTACCAGCCTCTGGGGGCCCTCCTCACATACCCTGTGCCCCCTTGGCCTTTCCTGCTGTCCTTTCTGAGCTCTCTGGGAGAAGTCAGAAGGGAAGGAGGAGGGAGGTGGATGGCTGAGCCCCTCTTGCGTTTTGTCAAGTCCTGTTTTTCCCCAGTTGCATTATTTAAAATGCATTCAGGGCTCTCCCAAGCTTGCACTGCCAGAAGTGATGCCCTTGGAAGGTGGCCTGAAAGACTGCAGCTATTAGACAGACAAAGCCAAGAAGAATTGGAGCTGTTACTCTTCCTCCCACCACTCTTCCTTTTGTGCCCTATCCCTGCCAGCTTGCCAGCACCAGAAGCAGCATCACAGAGACATGGGGAAGCAAGCTGGTGTCTTGGAAAAGTCTCACCGGCTGGCAGCAGGATGGCTCCAGGCTCTGCTGGCAATCAGATGGCAGAGGAGCTGCTGAGAATAAGTGCTCCTCAGCTTCAGGGAAGAATCTTTATGGGGGCAGAAGACTCTCTTTTGAGGATGAGTCTTCTATAAATAAAACTAAGCCCAGTCTAGGGGTCAGTAAAACACCTTTGCACCTGCAAACCTTCCTCAGGTTTGCACTTGTTTTGGAATGTGGACAGGAACTGTTCCCTCCTGGAAGCTTGCTGCTGGTTCTGCCTGATGTGTGTCTGTTGCGCAGTACCTACAGAGTGGCCCATGACCTGCTGCTTCCCATAATCTCAAGCCTAATATGGACCTTGCTGCAGAATGGATGTAGCTGACATTTAACAGGAATGCTAGTTCTCATCAGAGCAGTGCCTGGGGAAATGCAATCATGCTCAACCATCCAGCTGACATGACCTGCTGTTTTGCAAGCTCGCTCAGCACCTCACTTCATTGAAGAAATGCTCTTGGCTAACACTGTGATATTTCCCAGCAAAGGCATAGGTGGGAAAGATGTTTTCCTTGGCATAAGCTGGCCTCAGTGAAATCTCTCCAGTGTTCCTCTGGGTGAAAGAAACCAGCTTAGATGAGTCTGGAGCTAAGCTGGGTTTAGCCACTCCATAAAGCCCAAGAGCAGTAAGTGAACGATGTGAGGAGGATCAGCCTCCCTTCTTACCGCTTGCAGAGAACTCTCCAGGTAAAAGCTATGCTCTGTTTCTCATGATGCAACCAAATCGGAAAAATCCCAGCTGCGAGAGGCATGCTTCCAGGATCCTATCTGTGCAAAGATGTCAAGGCAATTTACAGTCCCAGGCCCATTTGGGGCCACCACCTTTAGTGCATTAATTTTACGTATGTGCAAAATGAGTCGTTCCTCATCTCTCCCTTGACTGCAGGCAGACTTTTTGGCAGATCTGGAAAGGGGACCCTGGAGCCTGATCCCCGTCCCCCCCGCCCAAACTGCATCTGGTTGCGTTTGAAATTTCAAGCAAGCACTAGACCTTTCTCTGCGCTTCAAGGGACATGAAGAGAACTCCAGCACATCTTTCTATCCAAAGGGAAGTTGAAGATTTGCTATGGACAAAGCATTTGGTTTGCCCCAAACACAGCTAGCCATTTACTCAAGGACTATAATTCATGGGGAACCCCAAAAAGTTTCAAACCCCAGCCCTGACCGTTTTGTCCCAGGCTGTTTTGGGTTGAGCAGAAGCAGAGGCGAACCCAGCTCCTCAGGGATCAGCTGGCAGCGCTGTGCCGGTGCCAGGCAGACACATCCCTCTGGCACAGGACCTTCGGGCACACCCTCTGGGGCCCCTTGTGTCCTTGCAACCTCCCCACACGGAGCATGAGGTCTCTGCAAAGCTGCCGGTGGGCTCCCGAGGGGTGACGGACAGGGAGGGGGTGAGCCTGAGCGCCTCGGCTACCCCACCTCAGCAGCTCTGAGCCTCGTTGCAAGGCTGGAAAGAGCAGCCCCGACACCACTCTGCCCACCCGCGGGGTGCCCAGCGCCGCTCCCCCGCCTGCACGGGTCGAGCCCCTCCGCCAGCTGCGGGCTCCAGCTGCGGGCTCGGCTCTGGCGGAGCAACAGCGGCCTCCAGTGCTGAAATCTCCTCCCTTTCTCCATCCAGGGACCCGCATCCTCTGTCCCGCTGCGCCGGGCACCCATCGCCCCTCCCGCCAGGTCGCAGCCCTGGGGCCCGGGCATGGTGGGTTGGCAGCAAAACTCAGTGAAGCCACGAGAGGGGAAGTTTGCCTGGAAAAACTGAGCCTTTTTGTTTTCTTGAGGCACTGAGTAGCTGTGACCTGCAGGATGAGTCTGAGGCTGGTGGCTATCAGTGCACAGGGACTGTGATAGGGCATTAGGGTATGGACAAGGCTGGAGAGAGGTAAGTGTGGAGATGACTTGTTGGCCTCTTTCTCCTGGCAAAGGCCCTGGAGTAAGGGCTTTAATGCTTTGCGTTTAACAAAGGTAATTGCAAGTCAGGAGAATGCTAAAATCTCCTACTGCTTGGATGCTGGAAATTTAGGAAATGAAAGCAAAATTATTGATACAAGAAAGAGCCTCCTTGTTATGCCAGAGCCTGGCTGTGTCCCTGGGCAAATCCTCCACTCTGGCGAGACTCCCACCTGGAGTATTGGGCCCAGCTCTGAAGTCCTCAGCGCAAGAAAGACCTGTTGGAGCGGGTCTAGCTGAGGGCTACAGAAATGATGCGGGGGCTGGAGCACCCCTCCTGTGAGAAAAGGCTGAGAGAGTTGGGGTTGTTCAGCCTGGAGGAGAGAAGTCTCTGGGGACACCTCACTGTAGCCTTTCAATACTTAAAGGGGGCCTATAAGAAGGATGGAGACAGTCTTTTCAGCAGAGCCTGTTGTGACAGGACAAAGGGTGATGATTTTAAACTAAAAGAGGGTGATTGAGACTGGATAGAAGGAAGAAATATTTTACAATGAGGGTGGTGAAACACTGGCCCAGGTTGCCCAGAGAGGTGGTTGATGCCCCACCTCTGGAAACGTTCCAGATCAGGTTGGACAAGGCTCTGAGCAACCTGATCTAGTTAAAGATGTTTCTGCTCACTCGAGGATTGGACTAGATGACCTTTAAAGGTCTTTCCAACTCAAACTATTCTATGATTCTAGCCTTGTCCCTGGGGCTCTCTCAGTAATTTACAGCTCTTTATGGACATTATCAAAACAAACTGTATTTTTCAGGAAGATATTTTAAATGCCAGGGAATGGACTCTACTGTGTATAAGAAATCCCAGTGTAAGATGTTGCAAGGTTTCCATTTTATTAAAAGCTTGTATAAGCAAGGGACAGCTTTGTACTATCTTCTCTGGAATGGTTGCTCCTTTCAGTTTTGAGTGGAGTCAGAGCGTGGAGAGGGCTTTTGGCACATTCCCCTGTTCTTTATGCGCACATTAGTCTTTCTTTGCCTGGAAGAGACATTAAAAATGCTAGATGATACCTTCAGGTCCCTGCTACACAGAAGAGCCTGGCTTAGAAGAAAAGAAAGAAAGGAAAATACTGCTTAAACCATCATTTAAGTGTTAAGTCACAGTAAGTAAGGCCACATAGTCTTGACAGGGAGTTCAGGGTTACCATGGACATGTGTTAATTAATTCCAATAAGCTCAGGAGATGGTGCTTTCTGACACCTCCTGGAAAAATAATTCACCTCTTTGCTGTAGGTCGGCACTAAGACACCTCTAATGCCTGTCTGGCTGCAGGTGATAAAGGTTATGTCTTTGTTTTGTAGGTTTTTACAGATAAATGCCTGCCATTGTATCTTGCTGGGGCTTGGGCCTGCTCTCAGCCTCCCCTCCTGATTGCTTCTGCAGCAAAAGTGAGGAAAATATTAAAAAGGCACCTGAAAAAAAAAAAAAATTCTTTTATTGCCCAGTAGTGGACTTAATTACTCTGAATTGTTCCATTTTCATGTGGAATCATGATGTTCTCCTCTTTGCAAAGACAAACCCATTTCTCAGGTGCATAGAGAAATGCTGATAAAATGATTTTCAAGCTGATTTGTGTTTTGCAAAAAGCATTTCCCATGCTGGTCACAGTGAAGTGACCAAAGGTGACAAGTGAGACACTGCTGCTGCTGGGACCCACCAGATGCTCTCTCCGTAGTTATTTCCAGACTCCTTGCAGGCCGCCAGCTCTTGTCCAACCAGTTGCACTCACAAAACTGCAAATGACATTTCATCCTGCCTCTTGGCTGACTGACTTTTTCTTGTAGATTAAAGCGTTATAGATGAGGACGCTCCGCTAATCTGTCCTCTGAGACATTTGGCACTACGCAGCTTTAAAGTCCTGGTGTCTGGCCCAGATTGCCCTGACTAGGAGACCAAATGGCTGTTGTTCCTAATGCCAAAACTTCTTTGCTTGGGAATGTGTCACGGGAGAATCCAGGCTCAGAGTTTTGACCCACAGGAGCAGTGCATTTCCAATTGCAGCTGCTGAGAGGTTGTACAAACAGGAGTTTGAGGAAGTCCAGGGGCACAGTGCCTGGCAACGCAAGGCTGGTGCCAGCACCAGCTTCTCATCCATCCCTTCCCTTCCCTGACTCCTGAGCTGGTGGTGTATCCAGAATCAGTCAGTCTTTTTCTTTTTTGTACCCCAAACTTTCTCTGTGACCACTGAGGTCTTCTATCCCCTCCAAAGCTGTGCTCTGTGTTGGGGGAAAGTAACAACCTTGATGCCACTTTGCTCCCTGTGTAGCTTTAAAAGCCTTCCTTGCTCTCCTTATCACGCTCTTGGTTTGTGGCCAAAGCCGTAATGATGTTGTGTCTGATAAACCTCCCACCCCCATCTGTTGCACAATACAGCTGACAGATGATGCTGGGCTGCTGGCTTCCAGGCATGGTCATTACCACCCTGCCATGCTATGCCAGGTCATTAACCATGGCACCTTCATTCAGAAGATCCTGCTCAGCATGTCTCTGCCTGACTGCATCCTCTTCAGCCTTAAAATGTAAAACCAGCATTTGAGCAGGCCAGGAGCAGCGTATAGGACAGCAGCCTGGGTTAATGAAGGAAAGAGGGTACAACCAGACCAACAATTCTTACCCAGCTCTTTGTCATGATGATCTGGACTCAGTTCCTTGTTACTGCAGTTAGCTGGGAGGCAATGCTTCTAAAAGCAGAATTTGCCTCCACAAGCCCTATCATCCAGAGATAGAAAAGCTGGTTAGAGCTTCTGCCAGTGAGGTCTTTGCTGATGGCAGATGGGTGGGTGAGCCTGATAACCAAAAATCCCTGCTTCCACCAGGTAAAGTCGAGGCTGAAGCTCCCTTAGCCCCACAGAGTGGGGCATTTGGCTACAGATAAGACTCAATCTTCCCAAGAAAGATTTTTCGAACCAGCTAATAGCATAGAATTGGAAGTAATTCTTTCCCTTGTCTGACACAGAGTGCTTCCATTGTATAAATGTACTCAAAATTACCTAGGGTCTGAGCTTAATGAAATGAACCAAGCCAGAGACATTGCTAACATTTGGACCTGGCCTTCTGCTAAGACAGTGCAATCTGGCACCAGCACAGTTTAAATATAAGGTTCATTCTTAAAAATACCCAGAGCAAATTGTATCCTTTCATATGTAGAGAAGACAGAAAGTGGAGCTCAGCTATAAATTGCTGGGGTGAATAACTACAGTTTTTCCTCAGCCACCACACATTTGAGGTCACCTGAAAAAATACTTTTCTGCCTGCATGCTAGATCTGGGCAGGCCTTGAGAACTTTGCCATTTGTCCGAGTTCCCGGACACCTGCCAGCACAGTCTGAGCAATCGCTGCTGCTTGGCAGCTGCAGGGAGATATTGGCCGCACAGTCCCTGGTTGTGGACAGCTTGTGTGCTGAGAGCTGCACACAGCAGACCTATTTTGCAGGTGGAGTCCACATGCTTAGAGCAGCAGATGCAGCATCTGCACGGGAAGCCAAATTCATGCCAGATGTGCTGGGCACACTGCCCACGCTCTACCCAGCTGTATGGAAGCAGCTTGCTTTCTAGGAAATCCCAGACATATGGAGTAGCCCTTGTCTGCATGATTTTTAGACTTGCAGAAGGTCCAGATACTCACAGGTTCTCAAAGCACAGCAGACACTCATTGCCATATAGGAGGTTGTCCGTGCCGCAGACGGGGTCAAAGATCTTAGTACAACCTCTTCTTAGGTTGTAATTGCCACAAGCTGCCTGGACACAAAAGGGTAATGCTGAAAATATTAAAGATGCTTTCACTTTACCAAAGCATCTTCTTATTCACAGGGAGGTGCATATTTTGTGTATCTTGATAACCTAACCCAGCTTGCTCAGAGCTCTGCTATGAATCCTTAGAAACACTGGGACCACCTGTCACCATGGAGTCCCTTGGCCAGCCAAACTCTGTCTGCCACTGCTGCACACCCTTAGGAGTAACAATATTGAGTAAGTGATGCTCCATGGGTGGTGCCTGACAGGTTCTTCCCAGTTATTATTTTTATGCTACAGCAATACCTGCACCCCACATTTACAAGCCAGAGAGTAAGGGGAGCTCTGAACTTCTTGGCAGGTAACAGCAACATGCAGCTCTATATTAGCAGTTTTCCTCCCCTGAATGTGGAGAAATGCAGCTGGAAACCAGTACCATCATTGGGATTTTGCTGTGGTCTTGCAGGTGGAAGAAGGTTCCCAGGCACTGCCATCTTTAGGTTGCCAGCCCAGCAGTTCACTATACTTCCCTGTAGTTAGGCAGGCTGGACCCCAGGTAAGGGTAAATGCTATTTCACTAAAGCTAGGCATGCCCTTGTGCTGCACAAAAATAGGAGCCTTCACCTCTGTTTCTTTGCCAGCAGCTCCATCCATCTCAGCATTTCCTAGGGAAAGAGTGGAGAGAGAGAGAGAGAAGATACCTTAACACCTATCACTCAGGCTGGTTTCAAGGGGACCTAGTAAAGATTCTTTAGACTGAGGACCATATGTCTTCACTCAAACACCTTTGTCCCAGCAAACAATTTCTTTTCCTGGATCTCCTCTATCTTGCAGCCTGGTCCCTCCCTGCTGCATCTGCATCTTTCCCATAGCAGAAACACCATGGTGGTGCAAGGCACTGTTAAGGCCAGATACACTTCTAGTGACTTTCCCTGACAGCTGCCAGGGAGCAAAGGTGGCTTTTGTTATCTCTTATCATGTGTTCATGGGTAACTGAGAAACTCCTGCTGGTGCTGGACTGATGCTGGAGTAAATACAGGGTGATTTTTCTGGTGTCTGTAGGTTTGTACCACAGGAGGCAAATGAAAGACAAGTTGCTGAAGGTCTCTACTAGAAGGAGAAATGGTTGGATCCTGAGGTCTCACACTAAAGCTTGTTGGAACAAGCTGTGGCTTTGGTAGGCTCCTTTATGGAGAAGCTGGCTCTGAGCTGACAACTGGGATCACAAGAGTGGAACATGACATGGGTGTATTTTGAAAAACAACCTGAATTTGTTTGGCAAAAGGCAATGCTGAGAAGGTGACCTTGGGTTGCTTACAGATCCAGAAGTCATCTACATAGAGGATTTAGACTACATGTATAATAACAACCAGTGTGGCTCAATAACAGTGGGTCTGTAGAGTGAAACAGTTCGGTGACGAGGACCTGATAGCCACATTGTTTAATGTTTCAGGGATTTTACTTTGGACTAGCACCGGTCGAGACCCAGGAGCTGTAGATGACTCTATGTTCAGCTTGGCTGAAATGAGTCCAGATTTTGTGCTCAGATAGCTCTGCAATGGCAACTGCTGCACAGTACATAGGATGACGAAGGACTTGTTTCAGAAGCACCCTCCTGTTCTGAATGAACCTATTAATGCAGAAATCCCTGGTAAGAAGGACCTGAAGAGCAGCAACAGCTCATGTTCTCATCCCTCTGCACCATATGGGATTTTGAAAACACAGTTGGCTTAAACATTGACTTTGGTAGCGAGAGCTGCATTTTCCCTTGCATAGATGTGTTTCCTGTCTTCTTGGTTTTCCTTTTTTAAAACCAGAATAGAGTCATAAAATCACAGAATTTAGGTTGGAAAAGATCTTTAAGATCATCGAGTCCAACCATTAACTTGACACTGACAAGTCCACCACTAAACCATGTCCCTCAGTGCCACATCTACACATCTTTTAAATACCTTCAGGGATGATGACTCAACCAATTCCCTGGGCAGCCTGTTCCAAACGTTTTTTGAAGAAATTTTTCCTCATATCCAGGCTAAACCTACCTTGGCACAACTTGAGGCCACCTCCTCTTATCCTATTCATTCGAAAAGAATCACATTGTCCTGGAAATCACCAGCCCCAGGCCCAGTCCTGACCTGGAAGGAAGAGTGTCAACCCAGCAGGTCTGCTCATTTTTGGGAGCAGATACCAGGCAGACTTATACAGCCTTTGGTTTAGGTTTGCTCACAGACCACTGGTGTAATGCACATTGGACATTGCAGCATTCTCCAGTATTCCCTGCCCAGGGCCACAGCAAGGTCCCAGCCCCAGCTGGCCTGTTCCCAGGATCACCTTTCCACAAAAAAAGACCTGGGAGCTTTAGCAAGGAGAGGAAATGGCTCCTAAGCAAAATGTTTCACTTACCATGGTAGAAGCAGAGTGCCAGGGAGAGGAGCAGGAAAACACTGGTTGCCTTCATGGTTGAGGTGATGCTTTACTGGGGGCAGCAAAGGGGAAACGGGACACTTCTCAGGCTTTTGGAGGTCCCACGTCTGGCAGTCTATGCTGGGACCTTATACCTTTTCCCATCTCTCGCACCACCCTGCGTGGCCAGCTCCACCCCGCAGTCTTGTGATGACAACATTCAAAGTACAGGGACAACACCAGGTGGCAAATTGTTCATTGGTGTGCCCAAGGATGAAAGCCTGTCCAAAGCCAATGGTCGTAATAATCCTTATCTCTGGCAAGGACTGGAGCCACTTCTCAGGTATGGGAGAAAGCCTTGGGTCTGCACTGTAAGGGGGGGAAAAATGACTTTTTACAAGAAGCAGATTGGAGAAAGGGGCAGGACAGCAAGGGAAATACATATATTAGCATGAGTAGTGGGGCTTTGAGTAATGACTACTTGCAGGGCTCTGGGTGAAGATGGCTTTGGTCCAGACACGCCTTTCGCAGAGCAGAGCTGGGGTGTCACATCTCCCTTTCCCTCCTCAGACAGGTAGGAACAGCAGCAAGAGCTGCTGTCAGAGAGCAGGGGGCTTGGATGTGTCTGGGGTTCACTTGTAGCTGCACATGCTGTGCTGTTATTTTGCAGGCACATCTCTCTGCAGGCAGGCAGCTGAAACGAGCTCATTGGGTCAGATGCTGCTCCCTTCCCCTCTCCCTGCCTGCAGTTTGGAGTAAACCCTGGGGATTTCCTACATTTACTCCACCAATGGTGCATTGCGGAGAGTGGATCAGTCTCTTGGGTATTAGAAGGATTAATTAATGTTTCTAAAGCACTTTGATATCTCAGCCATAAATCACTGGAGAAGTGCAAAGCAAATTATTACTAATGGGGGCTTATGACTCAAAGACAGATTTTTAATTAGCTGAACAGGAAAAAGTCAATGCCAAGAGCAATTGAAGGAGCTGTTTGTGAGACAGAAATCTCAGCTTCATTGGCAGCTGCTTCACTGTCCAAGGAGACCCCGGACTGAATGTGGCTCTGGAGGGTGCTTTCCGCTGACATAAACATCTCTTGTGAGTTTGCTTCAGTGGTTAAAGGAAGTTTCCCTGCTCTTGTCTGGGCTTCTTTCTGCTCTCCCTGGGGCAACCTGCAACATGAGGGTGAAAGAAATGCTCTTAATGGCATCTGTTATTTTATTAACTTGGAGAGTAAAGCTGGCTTTGGGTAGGATCTGCTCAGCAGCTGTGAACAGCTGGGCTGGGTGTTAGTGGATGGACATCTGTGAGCAAGCAACAGTCCTTTAGTGTACCTGGGACAAAGATTTGCATGGTGTTATCACCCTCTGAGGAGCAAGAGATGGAAGTGTGATATTTTCTTATTATAGTGAGAAGAGGTTCATCTCAATCCAGCACTGTCCTCTGTTACTCCTCCAGCACCCTGCCAGGTTCACAGCATGAGTAAAGCCAATAGATGCCAATAGATGTTTTGGTCTCACTTCCCAAAGCTGGAAGGGATCTTAGCAAGGGTGTTGATGGTTATACAGCAGGGCAACTGGGGAAAAGAATTTCTTCTTCAGTCTGTAACACATGTAAATAGAGCAGTGTTGAAAAGAGGTTCTCTGATTACCCTTGTTTGGGATGTGCCCACTCCTGGTAAAACACATTTGCACATTTTTCAGTTTAGCGATCTTTGCTGTAGCCAGGAAATGTGATAGTTTTGATTGTCCAGAAACAGAAACATTTTTCCTCAGATTCCTTGGAAACATCCAGGCACATTTCCAAACTTGAGTTTGATGGGTAAATCCTCAGTATTTAGGAGAGCTGCTCTGCAGATGGGAATTGTGTTTGCTCCTGGGACATTTTAAGTCCTGGTTTTCTCCTTTCCTTCCTCCACAAGTTAGAGGCATCAAAGCAGAGACAGGCAGCTGACCTCCCCCTGGCTCCTGGACATTTCTCTTATTGCCTAGGTTCCTGATAGATTTGCACTGACTTAATTTCATCTTCGTAACCCCTCCCAAGCTGTATGAGATTAGGTATTTAACAGCTGGAGCAGGTTGTAGAAACTCCAGATTATACAATACAATGGACTGAACTTAATTCTTCCACAGTGAATTGAGCCAAACCAGCTGATTCAAGGGCAGTTGCCTCTGCCAAAAGAAGAATCCAACATAGGCTGCTGAAGCTGCTGCAGTAGAGCAGCAGTCACACTAGGTTTTTAATGAAGTTTCTCTGTTAGCAATTGCCCTTCCTTCCCAAGTGCCTCCACTGACATCTGTGTGTTTATGAGATGCCTTCAAAAATGTGGGATTTCAAGGCTCCTCTCTCCTGATTGACATCTATTCTATATCCTACATGAAAATCAAATAGAAGTGCTTGGGGCGTATTTGACTGGGGAAGGATGAAAAAGAGCTGCGAACTGCTATTGCGCTGGGTGCTCCTGGTAGAAGGAGCAGGGAGACATCTTCAGCAGTGTGGGCTTTCTCAGGATGTGTCACCTTGTCAGAGCAGCATGTTCCTCCAAACACATCAGCTGGAGGAGTAGAGAAAAATGAGTCAGGCGGCTCTGCCAGCCATGCTGTGTGACTTGCTGAGTCCGGTGCCTGTTGCAGAGAAATGGAGATGACAGGCAGGCTGCAAAGCAGGTGCTGGTATGGGATGGCTTCCCCTTGGTCACCTTGTTTGGTAATGGCCACCACACATGATGTAGGACAAAAGACCTCTGCAGTTGTGATGGTGTCTTCTCCTGGCTTCTGGAAGTCACTTGGAGGGGAAATGGATGCCAAACAAGAAATGTGGGGAAGGGGCAGAAGGTAAGGAGGCAAGCTGAACTAGCAGGTCTGCCTCTAGGTGGATCATCAGGGAGACCTGATTCTCTTTCTGAGGGGTAAATGTCTGCATCATCTTTCAGAAAAATCTGAGTGCTTCCAAGTTACCTTTTTTTTTCAATAGTAAAATGTTGCAAAGAAATTAAAAAATTGCACTGCAAGGGAATGAAAAATTTGGGAACTTACCTACTTTCCTGTGATGGCCCACCCATGACATGCTGGAGGAGCCCTTGTTGTACCAGGGCTGCAATTTCCTTTTTGTGAAGACTTGATGTACAGAGAAAAGTCACCAGTGCCCTGGAGAAATTGCTACAGAGTCACCAGCAAAAGCATTCAAAGATCACAAACCAGACCCAGATGATCATGAATCACAGCTTAGAAACCACAAACGGTTCTTCAGCCTCTTCAAAATAATGCCATTTACCAACAACGGGCTCATTTGGGGTGGTTCACATTTTCCAGCCTTATTCGGAACCCAAGAGAGAGAATGGGCTAAAGCAAAAGCAGAGCTCCTCTCGCAGTCCTGGCACCTGTGAATTGGATGATAACAGGGAGACATTGCAACATGTGGCACAAGTTCACAGGTGTTGGTGGTGCTGGGGCTGTATGGTAGCTGCTCTGCTGGGGAGTCCAAGTGAGGGTGACCCCTTGGCCCTTTCCCAACAGTGTCCCAAACCCTGCCACTAAGGAATGGCTGCATAGCCAAGACCACATCACAGTCCTGTGCTGGTGGCATCCCTAAACCCCTTGGTGGATGTTGTGGGAACTTTCCTTGGGATACATGATGGGAAGGCACCTTCTGGGGACATGCAGGAGGATTCTCAGTGCTCAGGATGGTCAAAAAGGCGGGCAGGCAGTTTGTTGTTGCCCTGTGATGGGTGGGATGAGTGAAGTTTGGAGAAAGGCTGATGCAAATGTGAAGCCCAGGGGTTTCACAAAAGATAGTTCCAAGATGCTCAGAGCTCTCTCAGGTCCAAATAGATGCTTGTGTTGGATTTAAACGCTAAAAATCCCTAAAGCTCTATTACCTGCTGGGTTTGCCAGGCCTGGAGTTTGCAGGTGTACCCAGGACCTTGCCTGTGATATCCAGGGTTGTTTTGAAAGCAGATAGTGCAGAAAGTGGGGAAGAAAGAGCAAGCCCTGTGCATCAGTGTGCCGACGGAGGGGGTGAGGTCTTCTGTGCATGCAGGAGCCCATGGGGAGATCTTAAGTTGATTGGAGGAAGAGGAGTGATGCAGCTGGATTCATTCAGGCATGGGAGACAGGCCAAGCCATTTTGCATCAAGAGGTGAGAGCTAGTCAGTGTGCAGTGATCAGCTGCTCTCATATCCAGGGGATACTGCTCAAACACTGATTTTTCCTGCAGAAAAAAGTCCAACCATGATTTAGTCCATAGTGATTTTTGTCTTGGATTCTTTCCCATTAATGCTGAGAAAGCTATTTTGTTGCTCTGGGTGCATGGGAGATATTGAAGACTCAGAAGGTTTAGGAAAAGGGATCCTGTGAGTAGCTGCTGTGAAAACTTAATTTATTTTCTCCAGCTGTAGGAGAGTCTTTTGGAGCCCAGGATAGTAGTATATCAATTTGTTTCTCTTCTTTCCTGGAAATGTTTCCCCTGGGGCCTCTTCTTTCTGGGGAGGGGGCTGCACATAGCTGCGGGGCAAAATTAAAAAACGATCATTTCTATTTTTACTAAAGCTTCTGTTTGTTATCCTTCAGCAAGGGCAGCCTGTCCATGATAGCGACCTTTGGAAATCTGGAGGCATTGGCAGCTTTGCCTGAGAGTCGGTACTGCTGACAACAGGGTCTGAAGACAAAGGCATCACATAAATCATAGCTTGTTGGGTTGTTCAGAAGAGGCTGTGCCTGAATGCCAGTCAAATGCTTCCTGAGGAGGGTGAATGTGCTGGGGATGCGTTTGTAAGGATTACTGGCTGAAATGGGCTGGGGTGCAATTGCACAGCTTCCTGGTGTGGGGGTAAGTACCCAGCCCAGCTCCTTGCCTGTGCTCTCTCACCACTGCAGTGACACGAAATCCCACAGACTCAGTCGATGGAAACCTTTCCCTCATCTGCTATGGCCTTTGGGGTGATGGCCCATGGCTGGTGAGGATACCTCTGAGCTGTGGTCAACTCCAGTCACAGCAGTGGCCTCAGGGCTCTGTCCCTTGCAAATGGAACAGCTGCTGCTACCATCCACCCAGGAGTGGTTCTGGGTCAGGAACAGTGCAGGGGGTGCTGGCTTCTGGCAAGACTTCCTCTCTTGATCGCTTGTGCCCTTCTCCTTGGCAGGATCTCCATGGGATGCAGAGGCAGTGGGAGCATGTGGAGTCAGTTGCCCAGGAGCTGAAACATGGAGCTCTGCTCTTCTTTCTTTCCTGGGCATTACTGGAGAAAACATTGGTTTTCCCAGTCACACAGAAAATGCCAAAAGCAAAGAATTCCTTCATAAAATTGATTCTTTATTAAATCCTATCTGCTTCCTGCCTCCTCATCCGACTGCCCCTGCAGCTTCCAGAGAGATCCAGGGCAGAGTGATTAAGCTCTGTGGCTGATAATTAGGCAAACACAGTTTTCACTCTCCTCCAGCAAGTCACTCCCCTTTCTCTGAACTAGAAGCAGCACCCCCTGCCCACTCTCTCCTTCACGCAGCTGAACAAGATGGGAAGCATATGGTATATTCCTTCCTTTTGGGGTCATAGGCTCCTGGAGGATGATCTGGTCTAATCTGACCTTCTGCATAGCTCAGTCCAGCTCTGCCCCTGCTCCCAAGAACCACATGTGCCTTGACCAGGACTGGACCTTGCTCTGAAATATGTGTGGATATGAAGAGCTCCAGTATGAACCAATCTTGATAAGGATTCCGTATCTCCATTGCTCTGTCCTGCTTGGATAAATGATCCTGTCTGCCTGCAGCCATTGTTGCCTTTAGGTCCCCTTTCCCCAGGGTGAGTCTGAAGTGATTCTATGTGAAAACTGACTCTTCAGAAAGTTGAATAAGTCCAAGCAAACTCCAGGTGCATTGGTCTGGCTGCAGAGCTTATGCAAGAAGGTTAAGAATTAGCCAGGTCACGGGGAGAAGATGGAGCCAGAGCTGCCCCAGAGCTGCAGAGCAAAAGAGTGAGAGGCAGCAGAGACAAGCTGCAGGAAGGGTCATTGCAGCTTGATATCAGGAAAAAAACATTCAGCATGAAGATGCCCAAACACTGTTCCTGGACCAAAAAGGTCGTGGAGTCCCCATCCTTGCAGAGATTCATAACACAACAGAACAAGTTGATATTTTGTATAGAAGCTTTCAAAAATCAGCAGACAAGCAACAGCCTGTCTCCTCTGTGGTCCTTACCTAACCCAATGTCCCCAAGACTAGGAGATTTTTTTAGTGGAGGTCTGAAATGCAGAATATTTTCACATTTTTTAATTTCCTGAAAACATTTTGTCCAAGTCTTTGTCAAGTTTTTAATAATGCTTTCCATCATTTTGTAATAAAGTTGATAAACAACAACAAAATTGTGAGTTACTTTCATCGCAACCCCAGAAATATTTGGCATTTCTAGCTACTCCTGTGAGTTCTGTTGTCAGTGCTGATGGCTATTGATACATGGCTTGCTCCTTGGTGCAGGATTCAGAGAAACACTATTGTACTTCTGATTTCAATGAAATATGTGGCTAGAGGAGGCTGAAACTCTCAGGTCCGTCTTACTGTACCATTTCAGAGAATTAGAGGAGACAAGGCTTTTCCAGCACACAGCTTTCATCCTGCTTAGCTCCATAGGAAAAAGTGGCTATTAAAAAAACATAGAAAGGTGTGGAAAGGAAGGGAAGAGTAATGCAAACTATGAAATGAGGCTTTTCTGTCAACATTTCTTCTTCCTGTTAGCTATGGACAGATTTTAAGATCAGAATTGCACTTTTTCACAGACTGATAGAAATAAGATTTTGGGAGGAAAAAGAAAAAAGTAGTGGACATGGGCTAGAGCTGGTGACAATGTTTCTACTGCTAGACTCTGATCCTGAACATACTAAAAAGGTGAGAGAAAAGCTTAGCAGAGGTTGGAAACACTGAACCTGTTTTCAGAGATGGTTCTTCCTTGAAGTCATGCTGCCACGAGGCGCCATGCGACCTGTGTTAGTTCAGGAGTTCATTCATCAATTTGAACTTTATTCTCGGTGAACTCTTACCCTGGCAGCATCTAGTGCTACCCCTAGTTGCTTTAGCCACAAAAAACGTGTGCTTATCATGGTGTTAATTGTTCGTATCTGCTCTCTGGTGTGGAAAAGCAGTCCTCCCTGACCCCACCTGTGTGTCAGCATGCTGCATATCTGTCTCAGTAGAATCTCCCCAAAGCTGATAAATGATGGCCAAACACTGGTGATAAACTTTAGCTAACTGCTATTGACCCTTGGGTTGGGCTGAGATTAGATAGGGCCCAACTAACTCTTGTTCCTTTTCCTAATGACTGCTCAAGCTCAAAGACAGAGGCTGCAAGTTTAAGGGACCTAAAATAGGGACACTGCACTGCTTTGGACCTTAGCTGATGGCTGTTTTTTATTGTCCCTATAAAATGGTGCTTTGATTTGAGTGCTGAGACCTGTTCCTAGGACACAGATATGGGGTACTGGGGGAAAGATGCTGGGGTATAAGAGCATCGGCACTGCCAGCCCTGCCATGAAAGGCAATGCTCTGGCCATTGTTGGTGTCTCTGTGTGCTTTCAGCTTTGGTCAATGGCCTTGATTAAAGAAGGATTTTGTCTTTGATTTAGGGAGCCTTTGAACATAGTGGCTAAACATTTTCTTTCAATCAAGGGTTTCCCTTTGATTTCTGCATGTAATCAGCTCCCTGTGTCCCTTGGTGAGCTTTGCACTTGAATTGCTTCCCTTATAAATGTAACATTATTTTTGATGCCTTCTACATTTTCTGCCTGGTTGTGAAAGTGAGGTGCTTTGCAGTGAAAGCACTGTCTTCAGCCCATCAGGGATATGAGGAGCAGTTCTTTAGCTCTGGTAATGGAGATGAAATAATCCATTGCTGAAACTCCTTTCCCCAAGCTGCTTTTAACTTGTTTTTTTTTCCTTCTACATAAGGAAGTGGCTGCCAAAGCTCATGGCTGCTGCCTGCAGTATGCTTTTCCTTCTTATCCTTACTTATCCCTGACAAGATCCTATTTTCTTCATTCCTTCCCATTTTCTGAGCTTCTGGGAGCCCCTGGCTCATAGTTTCAAGACCCACTTAGCAAGAAACTTGGGTTTCCTGTTAAAAAACAGCTGAGGTTCCCATGTTATGCTGTGGTTTCTGTAGGAAATACTCAGAGATGTTTCAGCCTGATTTTTTCCCTCTGTGCTTTTTGGAAGAAGAAATCCAGCCTGCTTCCAAGCTCAAGGCAGCCCCACAGTGCCTGGACTTGGGGCACCTCTCCACCAGTGCTGAGATGCTTGCCAGGAGCAGACAGTGATAGGCAAGCATGCTGGAGGCTGCAGATGATGCCGATCACTCTCTTCTGCACCTGCTTGTTTATCTCAGGAGTCCCTGAGCTTTGTGCTTTGCTGCTCCTCTGCAAAGCTGCCTGGTGGCAGAGGTCACGCTCTCCCTAAGCATCCCCCAATATTAATTACATGGAGGGCAATCAGGCACTACTGGCTGGGCAGCCCAAGGTGCAGCTACACTGCAGAGCACAGGAGGGACGGAGGGTGCGTCAGGTTGCTGAGCTCAAATATCTGTGCTGCTACTCTCATGGTGTCAGTCCCTTGTCCAGATGGGGCCTCAGATGCAGAGACCTGTTCCTAATCATCTCCATCAAGGTGCAGACATGGATCAGTCACAGATACAGCTGTCACAAGTCCCTTTTACTCTGGAAATTACAGTTCCACCTACTGTGACTGCCTCTTGTTCCCTCATTTTTGCATTTTGTGCCCTGTTGACATTCATATCCTTTCCCTGGACCTGGCATTTTGGTGGTTAGAAGCAGCCTTTCACAATAAATCCATCCTCTGCCATTTCCAGGATCCTATAAATTCAGCTTTCAGCCATACAGAATCCTAGGAGAAAGATGCATAAATGATAATTAAAGCCTCTACAGAAACACTCAGTGTTGGCCAGAAGCATAAGTCATAAATAATTACCATGATGCCCAGCTTTGCATTTATGATGCTGTATTATTATAAACTAGAACAAATATTATGAGGCTTAGAAAGTCAGCAGTGGACTGGAGAAGTAAAATACTTGGAGGAGGTCTGAGTCCCTTCTGAGGACAAGGTGCTGTACTAGATGACCCTGTGATTTCAGGGATATTGCTTTTATGCTCTTCCATTATATTAATATTTAAATCAAGAATTAAAACATTGATGACACCTAATAGCTTTACTGCATGTGCTTTATTGGGATGTAGGTCTTGCTCTGACTGAAGCCTCAGGATTGGCCATGCACTTGGACCCAAGGAGCATGTGGTGTTTTACCATGTTAGTGCATTCAACATCACCTACGTGTGTTCCTTGCTGAAAAGCGGGGGAAGTGTTTTCAAACAAAATTGTTCTGACATCCCTCAGACATCCAAAGGTGAGTGTGGGGCTGGCCTCACTTGACCCTCCAGTCAAATGAGCCCTGAAGGGAGCTGGGAACCTGGTTAGACATCCCCTGCTCTCCTTCACAGCCAGCCGTGCCACCTTGCAGCATCCCAGAGGGGTGTTATGAGCCCATCTGGACTCAGCGTGTCAAGGGGTTGCCCCTTGCCCACTTTCCCTGGCACCAGGGACTCCTACACAGCCCTTCCTACAGCCCCTGCACCACCAATGCATGTGAGCTTGTTCTGGGACTGCAAGAGGAGCTCTGCTTTTGCTTTAGCCCATTCTCTCTTGGGTTCCGAATAAGGCTGGAAAATGTGAACCACCCCAAATGAGCCCGTTGTTGGTAAATGGCATTATTTTGAAGAGGCTGAAGAACCGTTTGTGGTTTCTAAGCTGTGATTCATGATCATCTGGGTCTGGTTTGTGATCTTTGAATGCTTTTGCTGGTGACTCTGTAGCAATTTCCCCAGGGCAGTGGTGGAGCATACTGCTCCTTGCCTCTCTCCAGACTTCAAAACATTCAAGGCCTCGATGAAAGTAAATCCTAACCCTCTTCTGAGGACTCAGGCAGTTTTTTGCTGTGCAAATCCCACCCTGGCTGGAGAGGAATTGTAGGCACCAACCTCAGTGTCCCACTGGCTACTCAGACATCCCATTTTCCATTTTGCTTGGTGGCTGCTGAACCCAGCATGCTCCTCTCTGTGCAGTGCAGCAAGACCCACCAAGGTGAGATCTCACAGCTCCTAGCTGCTGCTCCTCTGCTTGTTGGATGGAGATATGCTCTGCCACTCTATGGACAGGAGCCCCTGGTGAACCCATCCAGTTCTTTCCAGTATTTCACCCACAGGTGGCACAGCAGGGAGAGTACACTAACGGCCCAGCACTGGATCTAGGAGCCTCCAACTCTGACCAAACCATGTGGAGCCCCTTGCCTGGCCCTGGAGGAAATATTCAGACAGAGATCCCTATTTCCTGCTTGGGGATGTTGTACAGACTGATGAATTCAACAATTTATGGGACTGGTGGCTAAAAGAAACCTCTGGAAGAGTAGTGGCAACTGGAGGAACATCTAATTAGGGTGTGGGTCATGTTTCCACTCCTTACAGAAGAATTTTAAATGAAAGATTTGGTGCCCCCCACCCCCTGCTGCTGCCAGAAGAACAACAGCTGCTAAATGCTATTAACGGTCCAAGACCTCAATTAGGAAGAACACTAAGGGACAACACAGGAAACCAGAAAGCTGCTCTGTAGCTAAAATAAATACTGTGAGGTGCTGTGATGATGGAGTGAGACTGGAAGACAAATTGCCAGAGTGACACTCCCTTCCTGCCTGCAAGGATGGACCCCGTGGTGGGAAGGACTGGGAAGAGGAGTGGGAACATCCTGGAGCATGTATAGCTGTGACCAGTCCTCTTTGCAGAGCCTCCCTGCACATCAGGGTTAGGCTGTCATGAGCCAGTCCCACAGAAAAGGCAAACTAAAGGGAACTTCAGCTTCACATCTGAGTGCTCTGCTCTTTCCCACACATACTCCGAGACAGGTTGTTTTTTTTTTGTTTGGTTGGTTAGTTGGTTTTGTTTTTTATATACAGACATAGAAAAAGAGAGCTGCTTCGAGATGGTTTATTTATCCCCTATAACTGATGTTCAGAGGAAGCTGAGCTCTCCCGTGTGCAAAGAACATGGCTGAGGCAGGAGGAGGCTGGAAGGGAATTGGCTCCATCTGGGCCAAATTCTGATCAGAGATGGGGAGGAGGAGGCTTGCAGAAAGACAAACCATTTTTCCTTCCTGAAAATAGAATGCTTCTGGCATCACCTGCTGCTTATCTTCCTGCAGTGACATGTAGTTTCTTTCCAGGTCTGAAGAGCACAGCCCTGACTCCAGTAGGGACTTGATTGCTATTAATCCTGTTAATTGAATTTGGTTCTTCTGTGCCACTTAGCAGTCTGACTGAAGGAGGGAAACTGAAAAGAAAAAGACTGAGAAACAAGCTCAGCTGACCCAAGGCATGTGACTCCTCCTGATGTTATAAATATGTGCCCCCTGGAGCTGAAGGGAGGCTGGTTGGTTGGGGTAGGCAGCAGTGGGATTGTGGTGGGAAGTACCTTGGGTGCTGCACTGGGAAGAAGCTGGATCCTGTTGTAATTGGGCTTTGAGGGATCTGCAGGCTGAATGTGAGTCCTAAAATTAAGTTAATTCCAGGAAATGATGAGACTTGGCATGCATAGCAGGGAACTAAGTATACTCTCAGGGATTGCCCTGCTTTGGCAGGGCTTTATTTCAAAGCTAGCGTGTGATCTACAATAGTATTTTTGGTTTCAAAACTATGTGTTTGGGGGTGTGTGGGCAGCAAAGGTGATTTCTGAATAGGTGGTTACCCTCCAGGGTGGACCTCTCCCAGGTGACTCAGAGGAACGAGCTCTCCCATCAGAAGTGTGTCTGCATCTGCCTTTGCTCATGGGCAGGCAGGGTTTTGGTGTGTGCCAGGTTTATGAGGAGCTCTGCTGCTCTGTCACCTGCACTGGGTTCTGTGCTCGCCGATAACTCTCAGCAAGAGAGAGAGTGTGGGCTCTTTAGAAACAGGTCACTTCAGTCCTTTTTATGTTGGTAGTATTTCTGTTAGAATAGGATTTTAGGAAGAGGCTTTGGGCTTTGTTCCCTCTTTACAAATGAACTATGTGAACTCTTTATAGTGCTGGAGGTTTTGTTCCTTCTTGGGCACATCCAGAGCAGAGCCTGGCTGCAATCTCTGGCTGAACGTTAGATGGTTGAGTAATAGTCTGGATGCTGTCTTCCTGATTTCTGGAGTGAGACCTGCATGTTAATTAAAACCTTGGGATGCCCTGGGATGCCCTGCAATGCAATGCTGCTGTGCTATGTGCAAGCAGACCACAGACGTATAAGGTGGTGGTTGATTTTCTTTGAGACAATTCCTTGATTTTCAGTTCTTGCCCTGTACGTGTTCCCATGAGTTTATGATTGTCACCAGGCTGTGGAAGAGGCAGAGCTGGGTGTGTTTGGGGGAGTGCTACACAGAAAGGTCTTGTAGCAAAGATCATGTAAGCCTAAATCAGAGATCTGATGTGAGTCAGAGATTTAATTTAATTAGTTCTAAAATTAGAGTAGAGTGTAAGAGAAAGGCAGAGCAGGAGGAGGGAAGATTTGGGGCTGTGCTTTATAAGTGAGAATTGAGTAGTACAGGCTGGTGCTGTTTATATAGCCTGATAGAGGTGTCCTGTGGTCCTTAATATACCTAATAAGCATGTTTTATACACAAATTAGTGTGTATAGCTCAGTATTGCCATGCATTTAACTTAGACTGGTCAATTAATTTCTGGGTTTGCTTCCACAGGCAAATGATGCTCCCTTGTCTTTTGTCTTTTCTCTCTTTACAATTTCCACAGAAAATAGTATTGCCTTTTAACATGTACATATTATCTAGTACCTGGTACTAGGGGACTAGGGCTGGTGGTGACTGCTGCAGGGAAAATAATCACTAATAATGATAGTTCATACACAAAGAATATGCTAACACTCTTATTTCTGGAGATTTTTCCTTAAAATTTACTTTGTTTTGTAAACCAGTTTAAGTATCTGTCCTAGTGAATCTCTTGACCTCTCCTTAGCATTTTAAAGAAGACTAAAGAGCTGGTCAAGGAATGAAGTAAGATGTGACCTAAGCATCTTGGTGGCCAGCTAATTGAAAAGCAAATTTGGGCTTTAAAATTGCTAAGGAAGTGTATTTCTTGCAGATTGGGATTCTACCTTCCACACACTTTTAAAAGAATAGCAAGTTAAAGGCTTTTAAGTTTGGGAACATGATAAAGAATCGATACATCCATTAAGAAACTTCCTGTAGTAAATGCCAATGGTCTTTCCAGTCCCTGAGGGGCCCAGAGTCCTGCTGAACTTGGTGGCTGTTTTGATTCTAGTTTGGGCTATGATGCAGATGCTGCTTCAAGGAGCTTGTAGGGGTTTTGTGTGGATGTTACATAACTATGGGGTCAACTCCACAACCATTATCTAAGGCATTCTGGGTCTATAGGCATGAAGGGCATTTGCAGTATCCCGATGAACATCTAATCATGGTGTATGAATAGGGTGGAGTGATGTCCTTGCTTGTTCTCAAGGTGTTTTTAAGCAGCTTGGGCTCCTTTCCATGGCCCAAAAAGTGGTGAAGAGGTTCAGGAGGGGAATAGATGATGACAATGCTCAAGAAAGATATCCCAGTAAAGGGTTTTCAGTTGTGGAGGAAGATAAAAGCACACCCCAAAACTGTTCCTTGCATTATCTGGTGCAGGTACCTGTCTTCTGCACCTTGACTTGAAGAATGGTCTTGGCATGTGATGTCAAATCCCATGCTGCACTGATGGTCGTGGCCAGGTAGTGGGTCATTCAGTAGCTCAGTGTCTGTCCCACAAAACCACGTGGAAGGGAGGAATGGCCCAAGGAGCATCCAAGAAGGTTTTAGAGATTTACTTCTGCTTTTGGGGTCTGACTAGCATGAGTGATATATCTGATGGGCTGGGAATGTGCGTGGCGGGAGGGATGGGAGGGGAACCGGGTGTCAGCAGGTGGCACTGTCTGCTGCGAGCCGGTCCCATGCTCTCCCTGCACCTTGGGGTGCTGCTGTGGGAGTGAGACCTCGGGGAGTGCCCACCCCTGCCTCCCCTCCCTGGGGCCTGTTTGTAACCACGTTGTAGGTGCAGATGTGACACCCATGTTTGATGGGTGTGACATCTGGTGGGCTCATCTGGTTTTTAAGGTGCTACTGTGACTTAAGGTCTGTGCTTAGCAATATATTTAAGGCATATTACATGTACTATTTTAAACGCATATTCAGAATGATTCTTGATGCTAAGAAAAGCCTTCCCTTGGGATGGTATTGTATCTGTAATAGAAGTAAGGCCTCTAGTAACTGCAGTTAGAGAACTGAATTTCATCTGCCTGAAACTCTCCTGCTGCTTCAGTGAGACGCTGAACTGATTCCAGCCCTTTCCAGTATTGGTCTAAAGTTGCAGACCATTGTTTAAAGGTTGCCTGTCTCCATCCAAAAGGCTTGAGGATCCCTACATCTTCACAGGGTTTAGTGAGCAATTTGGGACCTCAGGATGAATGGTAATAAATAATTGTCAGTAGTTAGTGCTGAGCCACAGCCATTGGAAATTATGAGGAAAAAAATGAACTGGTGCTTCCTTGTAAACCCTGCAATTGTGGGTTCTCCCTGACACCGGAGGAGCAGGAGTCCCACTCTGGGTCAGTGGTGTTGCAAAAGCAGAGACACTTTCACTTGAATGCTCTGAGGACAGAAATTGCTGCTGAAGTGAAAGGGAGTTGGGAGCAACCTCCCAGCCCTGCCTGATCTGTTCCAGGACACTATGGGAAGAGTGGGAGTGCTTCTGTAGCTCAGGCAGTCTCTTCTCCTGAGTAGCTTCATCCGTGAATAGGCTGTACTAAATGCAGCTGTTGTTGATGGTGGGGTCTGGTCTGCAGCCCCTTCTTGTGCATGTGTGCACTCTGCTTTCCCTCTCCATGACCCCCATCTCTTGGAGGTGTTAGGAACCGGGGTGGGTCCTTCCCTCCTTCTGAGCACACCTGGTTGGCCTTGCATGGGAGCTTTGCCCACCTGCCTCCTGGATGAGGGAGGAGTGCAGTCCATGTCTTCAACAAAAAGTCATTTTAGGTGACAAAATACTTTTCTGGCTGGTATGTGATAGGCCTATTGAATGTGAGTGCTGCACTGCTTGCTAGCAGTGCTTGAGTGAGTCCTGACTGAAGGATAGCTAAGAGGGAGCATGGCTCCTAGTGACAGGTGTCTCACCCTGACTGAGTTGATGCTGTGCTGATGTTTCACATACTGATTTCTTGCAGTGTCCCAGTTGAAAGCCAGCTCCCTGCCCTTACTAGTGCCTCAGAGGGCTGTGGTGTCCCCTAAACAAAGCTCTGCCAAAGCTGGAGGAAATAGGTATAATTTCAAGTGCAGAATGAGCTGGGATATTCTGCCCTATTTTTTAGCAAAAGCTGATGTTCTGTCTGTCTGTCTAGCTTCAGTCACATCAAAGTTGGTACCATCCCTACTAGCCTTTGCTTTCTATTGCTAGATGAAGGACTTGTTATGGGCCTGTTAAAAACCACTTATTTTTGTGTGCCCCTGGGTCTCCAGCCAGTCCCAGTTGCTGTGTGTTGGTCACCTGCTCTGTCTCACTTGTCTTGGATCATTTTCCTTCCAGGTCATTGACTGATGATGGAGGAAAAAAAAAAAGTGTTCAAGAAGCCAAGTTATATGGGGCATGGAGGAAAAACAAAGGTGCTTGGTGACAACTCTGCTTAGGTGGCTGTGACTGTTTCTGCAGCACTTCCATTGTCTGAGGTGTTCTACATATGTTCTTCTGATGGGCTCAGCCTGGGGCTGGCACTCAAGTGCAGTCAGCTGGGAGTCAGCTAGGGATGGCCTTGGGAGAGGCACTTAACTCTCTCCTTCTCACTGATGGGGAAATGGATAAAAGTAAAGATGCTCGCCTCCCTCTGAGGGTGGTGAGAGATTAATTGGTTAATGTCTGTTAAGTGCTTTGAAGTTGAAATAAGGCAGAGGAGTGCTAACCTGAATTGCAAAAGCTAGATGTGTCAAGCAGAGGTAAAGGCTGTGCTGAGGAGGCTTTATAAGCCTTAAACTCTGTCATTCAGACATCAGGCGCCTCATGGGTTGACCTGTGCTCAGAGGCAGTCAAACCCAAGGATTAGAGAGAAAGGCAATTGCAACACAGAGGTCTTTCCCTCCCTATTAAGTCCTGGACCAGCCTGCACCCCTGCTCACAGGGATGAGCTGTCACGCTGCAGCCAATGGCAAGGTGCAGGCCAGCTCTTGCTGTAGTGGTGGCAGCATTGCATCCTCCCTGTCCTTGGGACAGGGCTGTGTGGGAAAGAAGGGCTGGCACGTTTTGTGATGAGTGACATCTGGTTCCAGGTTCAGTTTTGGGGAAACCAGAGCTAGAATGGGATTGAGCAATATGGACTCCCTCCCGGGGAGGAGCGTGAGAACTAGTGCACCCAAAGCAAGAATGTGTTTGGTGACCTGGGTATAAGCCATGGCTGGTGGGGGCGGTGGTACTGGAGCTGTGTTTAGCCTGGGTGTGTGTCCACCCACTGATGGTTGCTCAAGAGGCTGAAGGAGGAGGAGGAGGCAATGTTTGCTTGGCTGCTCACGGTGATAGGTGCCTGCTGGGGGGTGAACTCAGTGACGATCCCTGGCCACAATGGGACATCCCATCCCCAGGGAAAGGGGGTGCCATGGTGTGGCTGATGCTCTGGGTTTGAGGCTGAGCACTTCTGGGGCCTGTGTGCTGGCTCTTAGAACAGGCTCTCAACATGCCATGCATTGTGCTGCATTGTCCATGTACTGCAAGGCATCCACAGGGAAAGAAGAGGGGGTCAGAAACCATTTTCTCTTCCTGAAGTGGTGGACAGGGCCCAACTTTGTCCTGCAGGATGAGGAGCAGTGAGAGAAGTCAGCAACAGAACTGGCTCTCTCAGCCAGTGCTGTCATCAATGAGACCAGGCTTGAAACTTTTCTTCTGGAGGGACAGAGCATGTAGAAGTGGGTTAGCATTTATCTGCTACCTCTTCTGGACCCTGTTGTCTACCTCCCATGGCACAAAGTTGCTGGGAGAGTGCTGAATGTAGGACTATGCAAGCTTGTCTTCTGTCATCCCACTTCTCCACTGTTCAAAGTCCCTAGTAAGCAGATAACCACCATAGTCCTTCTGGTTTTGTCCTTGTGATGCAGGAAGAACTGGAGATGGTGCTGGCCTCTAGGTAAGGAAGCCCGGGGTGGCAAATGTGGAGGCAGTCTGGGACAGTGAGCTGTGTTAGCCTGGCTTCAAATCTGCAGCAGGGGTTGGATGGGTTGGTCACTTTGTGTGTCCACACTAGTTTCAGGAACAGCAGAAGTGTACCTCATGGGAGTGGCTTGCTAAGGTCTGGGGTCAGCACATGATACTGGGGTGAGTGAACTTGTGGACCTCCAACAGGCATTTGAGACAAAGCAATGGAATACCAGACCTAGAGCCACCTGGCCCTGTGGTAGCCCAGAGCTGAGCTGCAGCTCTGCAGTAATTGGCAGTATCTGGACAGCCAGACCTTTCTGGAGCAGGCTGGGCTTTGGCAGGCAGATCAAGAGATTTGAGTGGGAGAAGATAAGTAACGTCCTGGGAAGGCTGGGGTGACAAGGTGGAGTCTGGAGGAGACTGTTGGTATCTTTCACTTTCATTGGCTTCTCCTACAAACATGGAACATGGAGCCAAGAGGCAGCACTTGCAGACAGCACCGTGGTCCTTGCAGAGAGCCTGCTGTGCTCCCCTTCCTGCCTTCCAAAGCAGAGGGACTGCTTTGCCTGCACCCATTCCTTGGCACAGGCTTTGTACGCTGCTTGGTGGTTACCAGTGGCTGTTCTGCACCACTCCTTTCCCCTGGGAAAGATCAAACAGCTGCTGCAGCTTGTCATCCAAATGCCTCCAAGAGGAAAAGAGCCTGGGGACCTGTTTTACAAGGGTCAAAGAGATGTAAATAGCTTTTTTACAAAGACTTCTGCTCCACTTCCTTCATCCCAAATGCTCTAGCAGCCTCTGAGGAGGTTTCTTTTTGCTTCAGTTACTGTACCCTGCTGAGGACTCAGCCCACACAGCCAGTTTGGGGCTCTTCAAGGTTTCTTCAAGGAAGCAGCCAAATGTTTGTTTTATGGATACCCTCATAATGCATATGGGTTTTCCAAGGAACAGCTAAAGGCGGGGGGGGACGGGGACGGGGATGGACTATGATGATCTCATCTGGGTTGACTCATGCTTTTTGCTTCAGATGGGTTTATTATTCATCATGTACCCATTACTGCCTGGGGTCTGCTTAGCTCTGTGCTCAAGAAAGATGATTTTTTAAAAAAATTTTTGCTTAAACCACATCACTGCAGTACTGCTGAGCACTTGTTTGCTGTTGCTATAAGTGCTTTCATCCTAAAGTTCTGGGATGAGGTGGGAGATAACAAACTTCTTCATCCTTTTCTGTAGAAAAGGGTTTTGTTCCTGGATAGCCCTGCCCCACCCAGCCAGAGGAGCCCTTTCCCCCAGCAGGAAAACTGTATTGCCAAGTTAAATGGCATGCAAATATGGTGGTCTCGTTTGTGGGTCTTTGGAACTGCTGCTGCAAGCAAAGGGTGAGAAGAGGAGGTTAATGTTTTGCCTGTGAATCCTCTTGTCCTGAGCACCAGTTGGATGGAGGATGATAACTAGAGCAAAACTAATTTTATTTGAAATTGGGAATTTCCCAGGGAATGACAGCTCTGCCTTCCTGTGCTGTTGTCTTCTGTGACTAAGTGTGCTCTTGGGTCTGGGCACTGCATATTCTGTCTCTAACCTGGAGAGTGATCTTCTCTGGAGGTCTGTGGTGCCAGTGACAGCTGGGCTGTCCAAGGATATGCAGCTCTGAAACTGGCTGTGCCATTAGGGGAGTCCCACTACGCCTACTCAGAGAAAATCACCAGAACCACTTTTTGGTCTTTGTTTTTGATGTTAGAAGGTCCTGTAGAAGCTAAATCCAGTGGTTACGTGCTAGGCCTGGGAGGGGTGGACCTGCAGAGATGACGCTCTTAGAGTGGGCAGGTGAAGAAAGGAGTTAAGGTCTCCTGGGAAGCAGTGACATCTGATCTGTTCTTGTGCACTTGAACTATTAGAATTACACTTTTTGGGCAGGGAATTTCTATCACTGAAGGCTTTTTACAGAAATCAAGTTCTGTGAAGAGGGATGAAACTCTACTGCAGCAGGGTGAAATAGCTGTGTAATGTAAGCTCTCCACCTCCCAAACCTCAGTGCTGTTAACAGCAGCAGACATGTGAATTTGGGGAGATGGTGGGGGACAGTGCACTGAACCCCAGACTCAGATCCAGGGAAGATGAAATGTCTTATCCTAACTACCGACTCATTTGATGACCAATGACATATGTCTCCTTTCTCCATAGCCCAGCTGATAAACAACAGACTATACTTCCAGGTCAACTTCTTTAGGCCACTGGAAAAATGATTCAGTGGATGTAAAGCCCCTGGGAGGTGATGGCCTGTTACATAAATGGCAGGTCTCTGTATGACCTAATGGAAGGGCAGCACCTGGGGTTCTGGGTGCAGTTGGGTGGAAAGCTGAGCAGATAGCACCTTCCCAAACAGCTGTTACTGTGGGAGGGATAGCTTAATTCCAAAGGTAAGTCCTGAAACAGAAGTCAGGGCAGTAAGGCGATATCAAAACCATGCTTTGGAGCGTGTGAGATCCTGGGCTAGGATAGAGCAGCCTGTTAACAAAAGAACATTTCTAGCCATTAAAATTCTTACATTCCCTGCTTGCTGAGTGTGCCATGTTGTCTACAACACAAATGACCCAGTTTGAATGAACTAATTAAATCTTTGAGCTATACTGACAAAAAGAAGTTGTGCAAAGCATCTTTTCACTGAAGCTCACTTAATTCATGGAGTGCTGAGGCTAGAAGTGAGGAATGAAACTCGTGATAGAGAAATCAAATTCATGGATGTCCTGAAGTTCATGCGTCTTGAGAATTGTTCTTTATCAAGGGCAGGGCCATGGACTTTCCCACATTTCTTTGTTTTCCTCTTTGGATTTTGATACTTTTGAGAGCTATCTTTGGTCTTACTTATTAATCCTATTTGCTGCGGTGGTGCCACAGGGAGCCACTGCCGCTGGCATGATGAGCTTTCAGTCTAATTTGAAACAAGATGTAACAAGGGAACACAACCTGGAGTGGGAGGCAGAGGGTGTAATGAGATCCCAGGTTTGATAGCCTGCATGTTGCACAACGTGGTGTGTTTGAGCACCTTGTTTGCAAACCTTGTGTCCCTTTTTGTAAGTTTTAGGGAATGATTTCAACCTGAAGGTCAAAATCAATACATGAAGAATAACACTGTTCCAACTGGTCCTGAACTATTAATTTGCCTGTATATTTTGAGATGGAGAAACTCAAGTAGAGGTGGTTTTTAAGCTCTGGTACACAAAGTATTCAGTGGTGATGTCTGAACTTGCCAAAAGAACTTTGGGGATTTCTAGTGCTGTTGAAGAAGTAACACAATATGATGTGAAACTGAACAAGAGCAGCCAAAGAAGGGGCTGCAGCTCTGGGGAAATTTAAAGGTGAAGATGGCAATGCACTGGTTTTAATGGGAACACGGGGAGTTATTAAAGGAGGGATGAGGGATCAGTAAGGATGGAACTCATCAGCTGCTTTTAAAATGTAGGATGTAGAAAAACTGGGGGAAATGTGTTGGCATGCATCCCAGGCTGCACTGATTTATTTTTAAACAAGGAATCTATCATTATGAGATGTAAAGACTTACAGCAGCTGTTATCTGTGCAGGGATGTGAAGGTGCTTGGGCATCCTGGGATTGAAGTGAAAGTGGATCTTCCTTCTCTCTCCTCCTTATTCCTCCACAGTAAAAGTTGATCAGCCTCTCCCTGTCAAGTATTTCTCCTTGATTTTTTTTTTTCCTTTTATCATTAGCTTTCCTCTGCCCTTGCAGCTTTTTCTGGTTCAAAATGTCTGCAATTACCCAGGTACTGGAGGATTTGGCTATTGGTGGTGTGACTCTGGTAGTTTGACTTCATCAGTTCAAGACAGCCAGCCAGCCAAAAGGACCTTGTTAGCTTAGCCCATGTTTATGTGGAAACATGGGTAGCCACTCTTGGAGAGCTGTGTTGCCCTTTTACTTTCTCTTTTTGGTGGGGGGGAAGGAGGGAGGGCTCCACACTTCAATTCATAAAGTGCCTACAGGTAGAAGTGAAATCACAGGAAGAGGAACAGTAAAGGACCTTTTGCAGGGAGGAAACTGCCCAAATCTCTCTGTGGAGGCCTGTCATGGGGAGATCTGATGGGCTTTGGGGTCAGATCTCTGTATCTCTTTCCAGCCTTGGCACAAGACTATGGCTGGAGCTCAGACAAAAACAAAGTATGTGGTTGTTGGTTGGCTGTGGAGAGAAGGTACTGTGTTGTGAGAAGAGACCCTATTGCTGGCTCTACTTTGGCTCCTGAGTGCCAGTCCATCAGTGGCTCACGTGGATGTCAGGGTTCAGCCATCCCAGGCACCAGGCAGAGAGATTATTTCTACCACACATAAAAAGATTGCAAGGTTTGGTATCTGCTTTGAGGTTCTTGCTGCTGGGCTTAGTAAAGAGGCTTAGGAGTGCTCAAACCAGGGAAATAAATCTGCTGCACCTCTTATCAAAAATAATAGATAGTAGGCTTCAAAGGAAGAGGAAAGTCTTTGGTTTGTAGCCTACTTATGTGTCTGGTCTGTCTGATTCTCAACGTTGTTTCTTTGCACCAGTGTAACAGTCAATGGGAAAATAGAAACTGATATGTCTAGGAATAGATCTGGTTGAGTGGGTGGGACACCTCCAGAGCTGGGGAGGCTCTTCAAAGAGAGTAAATGTTATCTCTACCTGGGCTGCTGCTGCAGACTGCTGAGGGGCAGGGCTGTGGCTCACCTGGATTTCACATGGCTGCCCAAGGGGGATTTTATGGAGCAATCATGGTAATTAGCAAGCACAAGTTTTTCCACGTACCAAACATTGTCAAGGGCAGTAATTCAGCCCCATGCTTGTTATTGTAGTGAGTGTTGGGCAGGAGTGTCCTGGGAATTTGTCACATCCCAAGGGGGGGAGCCATCAAAGTGTCCTCAACTTGCTGATGTTGTCTTGCCACCCTGAAACAAAGGGCTGATGAAATAGTATTAGCCAAGCTGGTCACTAATGAGGGCAAAAGAACATCTAGAGCCAGGATTTGTTTATAGCTCTTTGTTTTGTCATTGTTAGGGAGACAGAAGAGGAAGTGTCACTCAGAATATAAATCATGACATCCAAACAAAGGACTGACATCCGGGTGTGATTCTGGATTTCATGTCCTAGGAATCTCATGAGGTTTAAAGCACAAAATTTTAGCCCAAGATGTTGGCAATCCATCCTGTTTTCATAAGGTTGTGTCACTTCAGGACAGGGGCAAAGAGACAGTCCAAATCTCTAGACCAGAACTGGCATGTACTGACAGCTGAGAACATCCATATCAACTTCGAGATCCTGAATAAGCTTGGGATAACACCTGTGCTTGGGTCCTGGATCTGACCATGGTTGGTTGTGGATGCCAAGGGGAATAAACAGGGCAAGTATAAAGTAATTCTCCCTGTGATAAAGCGTTGTGTGACTTAGGGACTTGCCACCCAGAGGCTTTATCTCCATCATGTTTAATAGCCACTGAGGGACCAGTCCATGAATTTATTTAATAGACTTTTGACTCCCTTGATGCATTTGGCATCCACAACATCCTGGGGCAATGAGTTCCACTATGCAATTAGATTGTATTGGGGGGGTGGAGGGAACCAAAAAAACCAACTTCCTTTTGTTTGCTTAAACCTACTCTATGATAATTTATTTAGTATCCCTTAATTCTAGTGCTCTGAGTAATCCTGAACAACATCTACTGTTCATTTTCTCTGGGTTACTTCTTTTTGTGAACTCTGTCTTAACCATACCCTGCTTTGTAGCCAGTTTTCCACCATTGGAGTTACTGTGATTTTAGACAAAAGCCCTTCCTATTTTTGCTCCTCCCTGGCCAGGAGAGGAGGTCTCTGTACCCTGTCTAGCTCTGTAGATCCCTGTTGTGATGATAATAGTGAAGGCCACAACTGTGCAGAATGATGCAGCTGAGCTGACCCAGCAGTTGAACAGCAGTGTGGTAGAAATAATTGTTTTATCTTCTCTGCTTCTTAACAGTTTCTACTGGGTGATAAACCCTTCTGATTGCTGCTCAACAATGAGGTGACATTTATTTGTGACCTTACCCACACCATCTTCATAATACACCCCCTGACAGTGATTGCTAATGTGGAGCTGTAATATGCAGGTATAACACAGCCAGCTTTTTCCCCTGTCTATACTTTTCAGTACTGAAATTTGTCTGCCACTTTCTTGTTCAGCTGCTGTGTCAATAGTCACTTGCACTTTTCTCTCCATTGACTTGAAGCCTTGAACTCTACTGAATCATTCCATTTGTCCTTTTGCTAATCACCTTTTCAGAGTCATTTATAGAAAGCTGAGCTGCAGAGATTCCTGTTGGGTGTCATGTCCACTGGGAGAGTTGATGTCTTATTACTGTTTTAATTTTTAACTCAAAGCAGTTGCTCCTTTACTTTATGGTACCTTAAATTCTTCAGAAGCCTTTAGAGGAGGGATCTTGAAATTGGTTCATTAGCAACAAATGTTCATTGTGTCAAGCAATGCCATTTCTTCCCTACACTTAGGGGGATCCTAATGGACTGGATGAGGCACAACTTCCCTCCCCAAAACCCGTGAGTCTTCCCCAGTCTGTCACTTCTCTCTGTGTACTTGATTGCTCTGTTTATAGGAGCTTTCCTCCCTTTTCCCCAAAAGTGCAGTATGGAGCTTGAGCTGGGTGATTGCATGTTTGAGCCCCCTCAGAGCTGCTGGGGGGATTTAATCTCTGGCTGTGGTTCTGTGTTACTGAGATCTATCAGTTTATTGTGAGCAAGAGTTAGTTGAAGGCTTCCTTAGCCCTTTGATCATAGACTCTTCAGTGTATTTTGTTACTAGTGCCCATGACTTAGAAAATTCTGCTTGGAAACTTTGTTGTATTTTTGGCAGTTGTAGATTTTAACTTTTAGACTCTGTTCTTGTATTTCATTATTTAGACAGTGCTTCCACTTAGCCTCGTTTTACTCTTAATTGTCCCACTTTGTTAAGCATGCTAGCTTTTATACAATTTTTTTTTTCCACTTAATGACTTCAAGTGCTCTTCCCACCACCTGAGTGTGGTTTTTCTTTACTGCCTTTTCCTTTTTAATTCTCTTTGAACAAATATTTGTGGTTTTAGGCAGCTCTCTATTCAAGTTAAACTTACAATACATGTTTTCAAGGCTCCCTTCAAGACTGTCAGTTTTAGAGTGCAAAGACCCACTGGCAAATATACCTGAAAGCAAACCCACTAGTTCCTCTCAAGAAGAGGCTGTCTTCTTGAGAGGTTGCAAATTGCTACAGGAGGGAACAGTAGCTTTCCATTTTAAATGCAGACATCTTCCCTTCTGTCCGTTATCCCATCTGTACAGGAAGAAGGACATCTCCTGTTTGTGCTTATATCCTCGTATATCCATCACAGCCTCACTTATCTCCCTTAAGGTTTAGCAGTTGTTACCCTGTTCTGGATGGGTGGCTGATGGAGTAACTGATGCTGTAATGTCTGGGCATAGAACTTCAACCCTAGAGACTCTGTGGCACTTGTTGATACAGTTAACTTGGCTGTGCTCTTTGATAAGCTCTCTTTAATATATGCCTTAATGCCCAGCTCCTTGATGCTCAGCTCCTCCACCTGCACAGCCTGCTCTCATTCCTGTATAATTTGTACCCACTCATTACCATTGTCCTGCTGCTTATCTTCCCTCCACCAGGTTTCTGAGGTGCTGGTTATGTTAATAGCCCCATCTGAAACCAGGGCACTGCTGTTCGCTCACCTTGCTTTTTAGACCCTTGGTGCTTGGATAGAAATGCAGATGTGGTTCCTGTTTTGCCCTCTCTCTCTGCAGGCCAGAGAGGGATATCTGCTGGGGCTGAAGTCTGCTGTTTCCTTCCTGACTGTTTTTTGGCTTCTCTCCTATCCTTTTATTCAAAGATACAAAACTTTCATGACTTCTCCACTGGAGACTGCATTTTCCCAAACCACAAGTCTTGTCAAACTGTTTGCTATCCTACAATATTTAGTTTAAAAGACCTTTTCTGTGTGCCAGTAGCCTTGTTGTTTAGATTTAATACTTGGATCTTTATAGGCTCTACCTATTCAAGCCTGTCTTCACAGTACTATACTCTGAACTTCGCAATGTCTCTGAATTTCACTATAGGGCACTAGGGGAGGCACTTCTGATTCATGCCAGTGGGTTGGCCCTGGCCTTTAGCCTTGTAGCTACTGGCTAAATCTTGCCTTCAAAATTGTTCTCTCCATCCTGCATTGGTGGCAACCATGTGGACCACACCCCGAGTTCTTCCTCAGCTCAGAGTAGGGGCCAGTCCAGATGTGAGACCACCCTGTTAGCATCCAGTAGGCAACTAATGTTCTGATTCTCAGTTTTATGTTCCCATTACACTGATCTTTTTCATCCTGTTCACAGAATACTCTGTTTTCAGAGGGATATCCTTATGAAAGAATACAACTTCCTCCTCCTCTGACATTTTTTTGGAGCTGCTGGTCTGTGTGAGTGCTCCATGGTGTTCTCCAATGTCACTGTCATCCTGAATCCCAGCAGACCTCCAGTTTGTTCTTGCTGTAAGACTTGGCACTTTGTCTTTCAGGTCCAAGGGTACCCTTCACAATGTACAGACCTGGGTGATCTGCCCATGATCAGCCCTAACACATGCACAAAGCAGTCCAGCTGTGTATGTACAGCTAAAATCCTCTGCTCAGGCTTTATGATCCCATTAAAATAGACTGAAGGGGATGACACCTGCAAAGGGTCTTCAGGCATCCACTAAACAGGGATAGACTGAATAAATGATTTCTTAAACAGTACCATAATCAGCTGTAAACAGACTTTTTTTCTTTTTATAGGAGTTTGGCATCTTATCAAGACTGTTGCTTTTTGAGACGTCCTTCAACTATCCAGCAAGGGGCTGTAGGGATGTCTTCCATTCCTGAGGAAGACTTAACTGTTTGTCCTGTTGCTGAGTTGCAAGAGGAATCCTTGTCCTGTCACTTAGTGATTCAAAATCACCTCCATTACATTCTCACCACAAATTTAGGGTAGCTCGTGTAGAGTGTGCTGTAAATTCTGGACAATTCCACTAAATAACATAGTCTAAGCACTCCAAACAAGCCTGAAACGTAACCACATGCAACACAAGCATTCATTTTGAATGTCTGGGGAGTTGCAGTGACTTGCATCATTTAAAAGTGGTAGATTTTCATTTTGTGAAATGTGGAGTATAGAAAAGTTTGATAATTAATCCAACCACCTTATTTGGCCTGGGTTTTTTAAACTCCTTTAGCTTTTTGTTTTGTTGCTTGTTCCCCTCCGTCCCGGAATTGATAGTGAACAGGAAGTGGGGACTAGAACCACTATAACCATGGTGCAGTGTATTAGTGTTCAGTTAGGGGAAAATATGACCAAAAAAATGCTCTGGTTGCTTAGTAAATATGTGAGGTTTATTATTTTTTGTTATTAATTAAATCTCCGGCCTGAAGATATGCTAATTATTTTAGATGTCAGTCTAATTTCTAGAAGAGCTTCTTCAAAAGCATGTGAAGAAAAAGCCTAGGGCATATGGACATAGTAATTTTAGATTTTATTTGATGCCATACCTTGAAAACAATAAATTCCATTTAACTGCTTGCTTTTGTAAACCTGGTGATAGATGTAGCTATTAGCGTGGGTTTTAAGCCAGTTAGCTGCAGCAAGAGGATTGTTCTGAATTAATTCTTGTTTCATTCAGAGCAGTGATTTATTTTCTTTTAACATTTTCTTTCAGCTTGTGAATTCCTCTGGATGTGTCCCAGGGAAGGTGCAATTCCTTGGGGGGAAAAAAAAAAAATCCAATTAATCGTATACATAGCTGATAGGTAACAAAGAAAAAGCAGTTTCTCTCACAAACTGTGTAACATCAGTCTGGAGATTCCTGGAGACTCATGGGCTTGCGTCAGAAAGCAAGTGAATAAAATTGTCTTAGCAAAACATTCAGACTAGACTGAAACTTTGCTAGTGACATGGGGTGCCCTCAATTGCTCTTCCCTTGCACAGACCCAGGCACTGTTAAATGGCCACCTCTTGTTTCCAGCCTGACTTTGTCTAGTTGTGGCTTCTAGCCTTCAGATCCTGTTATTCCTCTGCCAGAATAAGGAGCCCATTAGCTGTGATAGGCCAATCAAACATCTCTTAATTGATCTAGTGATGTGGTTACCAGTGATAACAAACAGATGAATTTGATGACCCAGGAGGTCCTTTCTATTTCACTGTTCCATGGATGTAGCACAGTGTTAATGCCAGAGTGAATCACAGGTTTAGTTGTCCTACATCTTTGCAAGTGGGCTCCAACAACTGATGCCGTCAGTCCATCGTGAAGATGATTTTTCTGTTGGTCTTGCACCATCATGGACAAACAGTTGGAGTATGTTCAGCCAAGACAATGGGGTATTTCAGGACAAGGTGAACACCAATGGGAACTGGGCCCCTTTGCCATATGTTGCTTATTTTATTGGTTTTACTCTTCTGCTAGGAATGGGTGATGAAAAGGATCAGATCATGGTTTAGATGTTCCTCAAAACACTGAAATAGCACTGATTTGGGTCCTTCCCTGACCTTGTTACAGCTCTAGGATGCTGTTTGTTTCTGCCATATGCCACTCTCAATAGCCAATTGCTAATCAGTAGTGCTAGTGTATGTGCTTCCCACTGCTGTCACTAGGCATTTGTTAGCTGATCTGCCCCACCATTAGACTTAGTGACCTGAATGCAACAAGATGTTTATTAAGTTGGATATGAGTGCATAGGCCAGTGTGTGTATTTCACTTGTATTAAATACAAATGAAAAGCTGTGGCTAGTTAAACGTAAGCAGGTAAACCTTGGCACTTCGCAGGGCAAGCTCATTCCTGCTGCAGGGATAACAGAGCTCTGCAGGTGGATGAGTGCCTGTGGAAAAGACATTGTTTATAACAGTCCTCAGGGAAACTGGTTGGGTTAAATATGGGCTGAATTATGAAGTACATGAACTTGAGAAGCAGACAAAAGGACTCTGAGCGAATGCTTAAGACAGCAACAAACAGGATGAAAGAGTTCTATGGGCCCACAAATGCTTTAGGAAAGGTTCTTTCCCCCTCTTTAATGGAGGATAAGTGGGAGGCAAGAGAAATGTAGAACAAAAAGGGGATTCAACAGCATAGGTGAAGTCTCTAGTGATGTAGAGAGGGAAGATGGCTCTCCTCTCTACTCCAGAAGAAAAAAAGTGGGGAAAAAAAGACCAAGACTGCTAGGGCAATCAGCCATGCCTGTTGGAGATCCTGGAAGGTGCCTTTATCTCAGCAGATCACTGCTTGGTGAGTGTTCAGCACTCCTTTTGGGAGGCATAATCCATACCTGTGGGGAAGTCCAGAGGCAGGCCAGACCCATGGGGTGGGCAGGACTTGGAGCATGTTTTCCTGGGCATAGTGTGCCTCATCTCACCAGCCATGTGGACAGATGCTTGATGGGGTGTCTCTTCGGCCTTTGTGCAGTTCAGAGCACAGCCAGAGCGACCTCTTCTCTGCTCAGCATGAGTGGAGTGGCTGATGTCTGGCCATAAGATATTGTGTAGACAAATCCTTGTGTCGGACACTAAAGAGGGCTTTGGTGAGGGTCGCTAATGTCAGAAATCTCATGTTTGTGTGTAAGAGAAGCCATGCTAGCTAGAATTTGTCCTGGTGTCCCAGCACTATTTCCAGAAAGGTCTGGCAAAACATTCCTGCCAGAGCATAGGGATTATTAGCTCAGTAGTAAGTGCATTAGCTGAAAATCAGGCACAAACTTGTAAGGAATTTGATCACTTTAGACTTGCATTCAGAAATATTTGACCACAGTACAGAGAAGCAGACTTCAGGGTTACACATTGAATGCCTGCATAAAATTTTGGGTTTGGCGTGTGAGTGGAGACAGCTGTGCAGGGAGGACTGAAGAGAGATGATTTGTGTTAGACCTAAAGTGATTCCCCCAAATCCTAATGCATTTCTGGTGATTCCTCTTCCCTCTGAAGGATCAAGGGATGTGCCATTATCTTTGATAAGGCTTGAACTATTCCTTTACCAACCAGAGTGATGCTATTGAAGGTAATGATGCTATTTGACAGCATGTCTCCCTTTCTCATATAAAGGTGTTTAAACCATTTTACATCTCACATAAAAGGAAAAGTCTCCTCTTCCCTAGGTATTGTCACATCATCAGCACATTGGGGAAAGGTTGTACAGTGGTTGAAAATTAATAGTGCCTTAGAGTTTTGCAGCTTTTAATTTAAAAATAGGGGGTTTTGACCAAATGCAAATATTCATGTTATTTGTATGGTCTCCTAAATTTGGGGAATATGGAACGAGAAACAGAAGATTATGGAAAATCCATAGTTCTTATACAAACATAGTCTGGTTTCTGTTGCAGTTGCCTTTTTTTTTTAAATGAAGTTGTTAGGCTTTTTGGAAATTATCCTCATTGGCTTGCAGTTCTGGTCTCAATCCACAGCAGCAGTCACCTGTAGTCATGACACTGTGGTCTTCTTTCAGATACATGCATAGAAACATCTTATTCTCAGTTATCTTTTACAGGGCAAAGAAATTTGGGATCCAATCTTCCCATAGGTTCCTTCAGAGGAATGGCTGGTGCCTTGAGGGATCACAGGCATGGCTAAAGGTACCTACTCTCTGTCTGGCTGTGGGATAGGGTAGAGATCGGAGTTTCATAGTATAATTAACAGAGTAGGGCGTGGTGATACTATAATCTAAGAACAAGCAACACCCACACGGGGTGTGTTTTTGGCCTCCTGATGTTACAGCAGCAATGAGTAGTGGTGCTTAGGCCACCACACCTGCGGCTAGTTCTGACACTATAGAGCCTCTGCCACCAAGAAAACATAAATAATAATTTTGAGGGGAGAAAAATATGATGGTCTTGTCCCTCATTGTTCAGGTGGGGATGGCTGGTGATGAGGTTTGCTGGGTGACATAGAAGGACTCTGTTCTCACTGGAGGCCAGGTTGTTGGTACCCCTCATTGGAGTGGCACTGACAGGGTCCAGCTGGCAGCACAGGACAGGGCAGTGTTACTCAAGTGGGTCATTTTTTTGCTGCATAATCCTTAGTGCACTGTGCTCATGGGCTCTCCAGGCACTCCTCACTGTCCACAGGAAAATAATCTCAGGACAAACTTTTCTTCCTCTGTTGAAATTCTGTCACTATGCCTAGTGACATTCATTGTCTTTTACTTCCATGTGTGAATTGAAGCCAGAGTCACAAAAATTTCTGCTTTGTTCCCAAACAATGGGGTTGCATGGTTTTTTTTCCCTTTTTTTCCTGCACGATGACTCTGGGTTTTCAGCCGGTGTGCCATGCTTCCCTTCTAGCTGTGGCCCACGGCTGGTGCTCTGCAGAGGTTAGAGAATACCCACAGTGAATCTGGGTGGTTATGCAATGCTGCACATGAAGTAAAATTCCTTTCTAACCCCTGCAGGCGATCAGTTTACGCCCTGAATGATGAGATTTTGATTACCCTTATCTAAGCTGCATATACTGTTAACGGAGATGAAATCAGCTAGCTCTGCTAAGGCCCATCAAAGTACAGACCTTGGTGGCCTTCTGAGACTGCAAGTCCTTTGTGGCTCCGTGGGACGTCGTGGTGCTTTGCCATGGGAAATCCTTTCACTATGCAGATGTTACTTGCTGAGGCTTTGTAGATCAAAACTCAGCTTCTGCCATCTCCAGCCTAACAATTTTCAATGAGCAAATGCTGCCCTGGAAAGCGTTGACAGTAGGAATGGCAGGCTGCTTCCTTAGAGTCAGTGGGGAGAGCTTGTTCTTTTGATGCCGGGAACATCCCCAACCTCAGATGGCATTGGTTATAACTTGGGGAACAACTTTCCCAGCGAGTGCAGCTTCCCAGGGCAGCCTCATTCTTCTGCGAACAAAAGTTGTTGAGCTGTGGGAAGGCTCCTGGCTGGAAGGTGGGAGTTTTCACAGCTGGAATGAGACTGGGTGGTATGTTACACACTTGGATGCATCTCTCCCCTGGATTCCTCTGTGTTATATTTCATATCCAGAAAAATACAAGTATATATTTTGAAAATCCAATTCAGCAGTACATCAGAGCTGCTTATACCCTTCAGCCTGATGGGAGGTAAGAATTGATAAATTAATCAGTTTTCAAGGCCAGGAGAGATCAATAGGACCATTAGTTTGGTGTGCTGTGCAAACCAACCACAGATGACACTAGTGATTCCCATACCAAGTCTGAGAGATAGCATTGTTGTTTTGACTTGTGGAGGATCTCTCGCACCACAGGGATGAATTCCAGTATAAGACCAGGGATGAATAGACTGAAATAGGTGTGACCCAGAGGATAATGTGGCCTTCTGCATCTTAATGTACCTACCTTTGAAATGCAAATAATAACAGGGCCACCCTATAGGGATTCATTAGTCCTTTGAAGATGGCCTATAACACATGCCATTATTGTGATCTTCCAAACTTGGCCTCATCCCTGCCTTTTGGACATACACCTCTCACTGTTGCTCACTTCCTGATTAATTTCCCCCTCCTCCCTGGCACTGTCAAGCTAAGTCAGCAGTGACAAAGGCCTGTCCAGGACAGTCAGCCACATGTCATGGTGGCTCATGGCCTGGGAAGAACTGCAAAGATGAAACCAATGATCTGTCTCAAGCACAGAGTGCTGGAAGTTGCTGCCATTGCATTGCAGATGTGACAAATAGACCCAGGACTTCTCTGTGGTGGAGGATGTTCAAATGACATGTAAGACAGTTCATTACCCAAGATGCTTTTTGTAATTTTTAGATCAAACTAAAAAGTGGATGATTTGGGCAGGAAAAGAAACCTGATGACAGGGAAGGTCTCGTGTTATGCCACTGTGCCCAGAGGAGGATGCAATAGATGCTGAATTTACGGGAACTTGTTAGTTGCTCTCGGTATACAGAGATTTGCAAAGTAACTGGTCCAAATTAAATTTATCCACATTCTTTCCTAGTGATGCAGAAAGTCCCCTTGACAGAGGTGCTTTTTTGGGTTGGTTTTTTTTTGTGTTTTTTTTTTTTTGTGTGTGTGTTTTTTTTTTTGTGTTTTTTTTTTTTGTTTGTTTGTATTTTTAAAATGTGTTTTATTCTTCAGTAAAACTTGTTGACATGCTCTGGACATGTTTCTGAAATGGTTTTTGTTGAGGCTTCGTGGGCAGTAGAATGCACCGGGTTTGCCGTGCACCTGAATCCAAGAGGTGAATGAAATCAGGAAATTCCGATCATTCCTCTCCTGCCCTCTAGCAGTTCACCCTCCTTGGTAAGCTGCCAGAGGGGGAACAGTGCTCTGGGATGCTGAGCGCTGACACGCTCCGCTGCTGCCTTTGCGGTGATGCAGCCAGGTGGCCTGAATAGTCAGCTGCTAAGCTGGGCTGCATGCCCAGCGCAATGGTGGGAAATGAGAATCAGGGAAGGACTTTTCACTGGGTCAGACTGGTGGAGCTCTACTTTGGGCTCAGGAAGCTCGTCCTGGCTGAAGGGAAAGGACCGTGGTGTAGACCTTGGGTACCTGCAGTGGTGGTGGGGATTTCAGGATGACCAACACTTGCTTCCACGGAGACCTGGGCAGCGCTCGCCTGAGCTGCAGCAGCAGTAGGTACGAAGAGGGCAGCTCTGAGTCATGTGACTATTGCAGTACAGAAGCTCAAACTTGTTTCTGTTAACTTGGGGCTGACTGGCTTGTTGTCTGATTAGCAGCTGGGTTTTGCTCACAGAAGAGCATGCAAGCAGGAGAGCTTTGCCCAGTGTCATGAACCTTGGATTTTGCATGGGATGTGTGCAGATGATGTGCCTCCCAAACTGTGCTGAAGACATGGGTAAGACTCACAGCAGCAGAGTCTATCCCAGGGTAGGTGCATAACTGGGTGTCTCTGGGGGGCAGGAAGTGATCTTGATGTGGTGATTGACAGCAGAAGTGAGCCCTTTCCCAGGACAGTAGGCAAGATGTCTAGAAGAGAACTTCTCTGTGGGCAACACTTAGGCAGATGTGGCCCAACAAGCTGTTAGTTTGCAATGTTAATGTGACAAAACAATAAAATTCCCTTGATATTTCTTATTTGATGGCTGCAGATGAGCTCAAAGTGAGCTGCAAGAGGCTGCTTGCTCTGAATCTAAAGTTGTTAATACTGAGAGACTGATTAAAAATGGGTGTCTTTGAAGTCCATGCATCTTACTTTGAGGGTGTAACTCATGAACTACTGCTGAAATTGAGAGCTCTGAACTCTGCTTTGTCTGTAAACCAGTATACCTTCTACTCTGAGTTTCCTTTGTTAAATATGCCAAACAACTGTGCCTCTTCTCTTGTAGCCCTGAGGATTTCTAGGTTGTGAAAGAAGTGTAGTCATTGGTTTGTAAAGAGACACTTCTGAGAAATTTTTAAGCAGTGGTGCTGATGAGGTTCCTCTGAGGGGGAAGCGAGGTGGTGGGAAGGTAAAAAGTGTGTCAATCAGGTCAGGAAAGGATAGCTATAGTGGGAATATAGGCACGTCTGTAGTTTCATTAAAAATACACAAGATCTAGTTTTCCTAGTCATGTTACTTTCCACATGGTGTGAAGGAGTTAATTTCCCTGGAAGGGGAGCAGGGGATGGGATCTGGTCTCAAAGTCTGCTTCATGTGCTGTTCTGAACAGGGTACCTGGAGAGATGGTAGAGCACAAACTACCTGAGTACATGCTGGAACCTGTGTGGCTGCAAAGGTTGTGGTGGTGTGAATTTGTCTGTCATTCAGGAAGAAGAGTGGGCAGCACTGACACAAGCATGTGTTGCTTTTCCAGTCTGGTCTAAGGACCCAGTGGCGATGTCGGTTAAAGTCCCTTTTGCTTGCTGAGAATCATGTTGATGACACTGAAGCCACAGCACTGATTGTAGAGATGTGAATTTGCCAGGGTGGAGGGGGAATACAAAGAGTGGTGTGAAGAGGACTGTCCATGGCAGTAGTGTCAAAGTAGGTGAAACATGGGTAGCAGCAGATCCCTATCAGGGCTCATTTTGTTCCACTGTGGTGGCTTTGGAGACCTCACACAAAACACCGTCTTGCTCTGGGGTGAGAATGGATCTGTGCAGCTCATGCTCTTGAGCATTGAGAGTACCCTCAGAGATGTTTGGGCTGGAGTCTGGCATTCAAACAATGAAGAGCTACTAAAGAAGATGGTTCAAAAGACCACCAACCAAAAAAAACCCCAAACCAAACCAAAAAACCAAACCAACAACA